>MU188484.1:16661-28461 GCA_016904865.1 Pissodes strobi | reverse complement strand
ACCGTGCCGACGTTTTAACACAAGATGAGACGAAATTTTTCAAAACTATATATTCCAAACATTTAAAATTCAACGGTTTTTTTTTCATTGGCCAGTTCAAAACACGTGACAATCGTTGTAAGAAATACGGCGTCAAGCTAAGGAAGCATTCAAGCATTGCCTATCAATATACTAAACATTGAACTGCCTATCAATATACTAAACATTGAAAACCATTGACAAATAGGTAGAATAAATGAAGCGGAATAGACAAATATTTCATAACATTATATTTAACATATATTCCGTTACAGAATAAAGGTTCACCTTTTTCGCTCTGTTCTTCCTTCGTTAAGCCAGGGAGAGGAATTCGATTCACTCGATTGAAAAGGTGAACCAATCTCGACTGGATGGATAACCATTTATTCTGGACCTGCTCGCCAGAAAGTGTACCAGTAGCGTCCTTTGCATCGTCCAGATGCTTACGTATCTGCTCTCTCTGGTCATCAAATTTCAAGTGGTAGGGAGAAAACCAAATGCACCAGCCTTTTGCACACTGGTGTGTCCACGGGATGAGTTCGGAAGAGGAAAAGCTTTTTTATTTGTTGGTTTATGAAAAAACGGTATTCTTCATAAAACTCCCGTTTATCCTGAGACACCAGAAAATCATATTATTTTCCTTAATTTGTATACCGGGTGCTCAAGATTTGCGAAAATATTAGGAACGACCAAGAATAAATTACTTTAATTTTAGGAAATACGCCAAGAGAGTTTTTTTTATGGCGGTGGTACACACACTAAAGGGACACCCTATGGCGCTCGACGAGCGGTGTGTGTGGGAAGATGTTAATTGACCCGGCTCTTGAATATTTGTAAGTTGTAAGTAGTGGGAAACAGATGTCCTGGGAGTGAGTTCCACAGTGATGCAGTGCGCCAGACAAAGGAGTTCTTGTAAAGCGATGTTCTAGGTGTTTCCAGTTGTACGACGAACTGGTGCGCTCTTGCCGTATGTCGTGACTGTCTGACAGGAGCTGCTAGGGGCGGGATGAGGCGGACCAAATCCTGGGAACATCTGCCGTGAAAGTATCTGTAAAACAGAGATATCTCGGCTACATGTCTGCGGTGTTCCAGACTATCTAGATTCCTGGTAAACTCCGGGTCCTCGACGAGACGCACAGCTCTTTTCTGAACAGAATCTAGCAGATTTAGGATGTGCTTTAATGCGGCACCCAGATATGTGAGCAAAATTCCAAGCACGGTCTTATTTGCGCTTTGTAGAACAAGAGCAACTGCTGCGGTGTATAGAGTTTTTTGTTGCGAAATAGCGCACCAAGCTTCTAGGAGGCTGATTTTGCGATGTTAGCAACGTGGTCATGCCGGGACATATTGCTGTTGACCGAGATACCCAGCAGTCCGATTGACGAGGATGAAGGAATGGTCGATCCTGCCATAATGATGTCAGGGCCCGCTGTATTGGCCCTCTTGATAAACGTGGCTGCTTGGATCTTTGCTGCATTGAACTGGACCAAATTTCGGTCGCCCCAAGTTTGAACTTTCTCTAGGTCTTTATTAATTGCTGTAATCTGCTCCTGTCTGCGGTGATGAATCTCAGCCACTGGTAAGGGTTTTTCTGATCTAAAGTTGGAGATAAGGGTACTGTCATCTGCAAAACTGTAAACAGGATTATTTGTTTCGGTCAGCCGGTTATTAATATAGATTAGGAACAGAGTTGGTGCGCCCTGAGGTACGCCCGCGTTGATGGTGAATGTGTCCGAGATGTGTCCATCGACTGCAACGTGCAGAGATCGGCTCTTAAGAAAACTGGCAATCCAGCTGCAGGGAGAGGCTGGCAATCCGAAGGACGGTAGTTTGTTGAGCAGTCCGTCATGCCAAACTCTGTCGAATGCCTTTGAAGAGACTCTCCGTAGTTCTCAATTGCCCTACTCCATATATGAGTGACATAGGCCAATATATCTCCTGTCGATCTCTCTTTGCGAAAGCCGTATTCGTTATCGCTGATTATTTTGTTGTTTTCGAGGTACTTGAGTAGTTGCTGATTGACTACATGTTCCATGACTTTGGAGATTATTGGAGGCAAGGCAATTGGACGATAGTTTGAGGGCGTGGTTTTCTTGCCTTTTTTAGAACAGGTTGCACTCAAGCGACATTTCAACAAGATGGGTAAATCTCTTTCCCGTAAGACAGGGAAAAAAGCCTGGGAAAAACGGGTGTTAGTTCATTGGCGCAGTTCTTTAACACGATGGCAGGGCAAGTGTGTATGTGCCTTTTGCGTATCTAGATTTTTAAGGATTTTACGAATATCACAGTGATGAAATTTGACTTCTGCCATGATAGTGTTGATGTTGGATATGGTGGGGAGAGTCTTGCCTTGGGCAGCGAATATTAACTACGATAAGAAGATTCACTCTCCGCGGCGGCACGTTAACGGTATGTCTCCTTCCCTGAGCGAAAACTAATATGATACTGGCATGTGACCTCTGGACCCTGCAGTCGAATTTCTAGGAAAGCTGGCCATAATAAGGTTTACCAGAAATAAGACATAAAAGTTATTAAGTATTACACGTTTAATATATCGTGTTTTAGACAAATAATTGTTGAATTTTTTCCTCATCATCTATATTTATATATAGGGAGTATCAATTATCACTAACGATAAAAATCAAGTACAAAAATCATTTGTATGTTCTTAAATCGATTTAAAAAATGATTTTGAAAATTAAGGGCTCCTTCATTGTAAAAAAAGGGTTTTATTTTTTAATTCGATGATCCAGATTTTGTTTTTGAAACGGTTAATTCAGGAGTTTCACGAGTAAAATGAATGTTAAGCGGACGACAGAAACGCGTTGATGAAGGCCTGCAATTTTGCCATACAATTATTTCAGAGTTATCGCTATTTTTAAAAATTAATCTAATAGGGACGAAACTAGTAACAAATATAGAGGCATCAGTGCAGCTGTTGTTCAAAAACACTTGCTTATATTCTGACTATCCCTAGGTAATATCAAAGCCATATTTACAAATTAAAACTTAATTATTATAGTATATTATGATATAAGTGTATAAGAAGGCTTTTAAAGCGCGCGCGACTTATTTCAAAACACGACGCGCAGCGGAGTGTTTTGTAAGTCGCAAGGGCTTTAAAGACCTCTTATACACGTATATCATACGCTATTTTTTTTATTACGAATGCATCATAATCTCAAAAATGTTTTAAATATGAAACTTAAGGGATATATTGACGAATATATTAATATCGATAATCGATTATTTCGATTAATCGATTATTCAGTTATTTGCTAAAATATTAAGCGTTTAATCAATTATTCAATTTCTTGCCCACCCGTACCGATGACTTTACAACAGATATAGTTTTTAAAATTCCAATTTAATAATGCGTTGCGTTAAGGGTAATTTAAATGACATTTGAAAATACTTTCAGTACAACATATGAAGCAAAAAAAAAAACAGAGAAACGTAAATGTTCAAACAAGACAGCAGCAGGGAAAACTGCGCTTGTTACAAATTTAGCCAATAAGGGATCCTCATTTCGACTCGCCATTTTCTGATAATCTGGCTTCAGTTGTTGCACAATTAGGTATAACACCAACACATAACCTCAACGGAGTGTTAGCACGTTAGCAGTATAGTACATCAGTCTTTATCTTTTTATTATGTATTTGGGCAAAACTATATGATAAGAAGGATCACTCTCCGCGGCGGCATGTCAACGGAGTGTCTCCTTCCCCGCGCGAACACTAGCAATATATCGGGAGGCCATGATACAAATAAAGCAATAATGTTGGCAGGCGACCTTTTACGCGGCGGCCATAGACCAGCTCATCCTTTTGTCAGATTAATTTGCACGCGTAAATTCTATAGTCGAGTCAATATTCGATATAAGACAATATCGCTATTTTTTAGTTGTGTTGTATTACAAAATAGGAATTAAATATACAGTAAAAATATTGTGCGAAACCTTTAATCAATTTTAAAATCACCCAAAACGCCAAAATTTAATTATATATTAAAGATGGGGCAAATTCGAGCAACATTTTCTTCTTGATGTCTTTTGTCAGAATATTTGTATTCAGAAATATGGTGAAATCATTAACACAAAATCAAAATCTTTTAAATATTAGTTATTTAGTATTGTTATCAATAATAACTAATTAATAACGTTAACAGATTTTTGAAACAGCCACTTGAATACAAACTTTATCAAAATATTTATTTGGTGATAATAAAAAAAAACATAATGTAAGTTTGATAGGGCGCTGCAAACAATTCAGAAGATATCAATTGTGTTTTTCCAAAGCCAAATAGTATTAGAGTGCTATAAATAATTCGTCATAAATTTGATTAAATATACCGCAAACGAAAATATAGTTTATGGCCAGCTTTTATTTAAATTCAACCTATGTGCGACGAAGTTCACCGATCGTTACCAGGCAACGAAGAAAATAAACGACGATTCCTTCGTAGCGCTCTCTTGCCATTGTGTGGGCCTTCTTGTAATAGTTAATATTCGCTGCCTTGGGGGACGTCTAAGGTAGAATGCGAAGAAAATATTTTGGCGAGCATGTTTGCTTTTTTCCTTGGCTGTAGTCGCCGTGATGCCACCTTCGTCTGTCAAAGGTGGGAGTGACGTTTCTGTAATGTTGTTACTTACAGCCTTTGCTATCGACCAGAAATTCCTGGGCCCACTGGGGCATTGCAAATGTTTATTCCTGATCCTTTGATTGTGTTTATCCTTAGTTTCGTCGATAACACGCTTGCATTCGTTTCTCGCTTCGACAAAATAATTGCGATTTTCAGCGGTCTGATTTTGCTGCCAGTACTTGTAGGCTTGCTGTTTCCTACCCACAGCTCTTTCGCATCTTCTGTCGAACCAGGGCTTTCCTTTTGATGGAAACTTGATGGAATTTGGGATGTATGCTACCATTCCTGAGGAGATTACTTGCGTGATCTTATCGCAGCAGACTGACGGGTCGTCAGCGCCCAGGCAGACGTCGAGCCAAGGAAATTCTAGGTAGAACTCCCTTAGATCGTCCCAGTTTGCAGAATTGTAATGCCAGATTTTGCGAGGCAATGGTGGATCCTTCTGTATGAGTGGCAATTCACAACCCGTTGTAATAAGTTTGTGGTAGGAAGTACCTAATGGCGGACCAACTGTAACTGTGTACTGGTCAGGATTGGTGGTTAGATAAAGATCCAGGAGGGCGGCGAATTCGCAGCTGATGGCGAATGCTTCAGCTTCTCTACCTTCGTTGTTGGTCTTGTTGTGATGTTTGAGCCAGTCGGTGTTGTGGGCATTGAAGTCTCCCAAAACGATTATTTCTGAACTGGGGTGATCAACCTGTATCGAGTCAAAAGTGGTAGCTAGTGTTAAAAAAAGCTTTGGTAGGCTCTATCGCTCGGAGGGCGATAGAGACAACATATAAACTTGGTTAATCCCTTGGCGGTGAACTTGAGCCATATGACGTCAAGGTTGGTCGGTTCGAGTGTTTCCTCGACGTAACATGAATGGTTGCTTCGGACAAAAAGGCATATTCCGAACTTATGTCTAAATCGGGTATGCAAGTCGTAACCAGGCAGTGTTGCCACAAGCACTTTTTTTTCGAGGTAGAATAGAGGGGTAGAATTGGGTCGATGAGGGGCAGATTAAATTAAAGCTAAAGAAGCGTCTAGCTGCACAAGAATGGATTTCGTTTGCGAAGCTTCACGCATGCTTAGTGTTTAACACACATTTGGCAAAAAGATTTTTGGTGAATTGCTTTCAGCAAGCCTGGTGGCGCTGTAGTTAGTACGCTTTGTTTGTGATACGACGGCCTGGGTTCGATTTCCGTCAGAGGTGAGAGATGTGTTTTTATTTTTTTAAGGTTATGTGCAATTTTTTTTTCTTCATTTTGGGCATGCCTTGGGTTACCTTTGGTTAGTTCTCGATGGTTGGGCCCCCGTAGCGAGCGAAGCGAGCGGAGGACTTTTCGTGAAGTAAAATAGTCAACGTTTCATCATGCGCGAATCAATTCTGGTGCAGCTGGACTTTTATATTATTCACTATTTTTGAGTTAGGAGTCGCAAATTTTGCGTTAGCATTAGCATAAATCTAAAAATTTCCATGGAACTCACTAATCACTAAAGAGTTTGACGTTGGACTGAATAAATCCACAGTTTTAGCACACTACAACAATTAAGCAGGCATTTTAAGCCGATTTTGTTGTTTTTTTCCACAGAAACACAAATTGCGTATTTTTACGTCATTTTTAGATGTTTTTTATTGGCGGGAACCTAATAATAATCAACGGAACGAGCGAGGCGAGCGGAAGGCCATGCGCGAAGTGAAATATTAGTATTGTTTTAGAAGACGTGTCAGATTAGTTTTTGAATTTTGATGTTACCTAAGCATGCAACTGACCTATAGAAGTGTAGTACATTACATGTTGCTTTGCGAAAACTCATACTATCGTGTCAAAAAAATAAAATAGTCTACGTGTGCAAAAGACTAAAATTTATGACAGTATCAATTCAGTTTTTTTTCCATTTTGGGAATGGCTTGGGTCAGTTTTGTTTGGTTGCGCCCCCGGAGCGAGCGGAGGGCCATGCGCGAAGTGTAATATTAGTAGAATGATAAAAATTTAATCAACTGCAATGGGGCAGTGGAGCTCTGGTCTTTAACCTTGTTACGCCACGGGAATATTTATAAAAGTAACACAAATTTTTAACAAAATTCGTCTTGCAAATTCAATATTTTCTATTTTTATACACTTTTTCAGCCTACACAACACCCCTATTTACTTCATTGCCCCGCAAGACCGTTGATTACTATTAGGTTTCTGCAAATAAGAAACGTCTAAAAATTACGTAAAAACACTCAATTTATGTGTTTCTTAGGAAAAGGAAAACACGACAACACGTCTTCTAAAAAATTACCATAATATTAGGAGAACGATAAAAAATTAATCAACTGCAACGGGACAGTGAAACCTTTTTTAACCTCAATATGCCACTGGAATATTTATAAAAATAACACATATTTTTAACGAAATTTATTTTTGCAAACAGAATATTTCCTATTTTTATATAGTTTTTTGCCCCACTTAGCACCCGTATTCACTCCACTGTCCCGCATGACAGTTGATTACTATTAGGTTTCCGCCAATAAAAAATTACCTAAAAATACTCAATTAGTGTTTTTGAGGCAAAAATGTCAAAATCGACCTGATAAGTCAACTAAAAAAATGACCTAAAAAAAGCAGAAAAAGTTCAGTACATTAACGATTCACGTCACGCTATTCGCAGGAGAATCACGATCACGATAATCAAGAATTTTTGCTTGACCGATCCATGTTACCAAATCAGTATCGATCGATAATATCGACGTGCGTTTTTTAAAATGTCTTATTATGACAACCGCAAGAATAAAGAAAACTACAAAGTTTCATCTAGACCACTGTCTTTAAAGACAATGTCTAGACTCTTGATTGTTTCACTTTTTTAAAAGTATTGAATGGAATTTTTCTGTATAATTAACTATTTTTATAGCTGAATAGCTGATATTTTGGGAGCGGGGTAGAAATGATCGAGGGGAGCGAAAGAGCGAAATTGTATTAATAGGGGGTAGATCTGCCCCGAACGGGGTAGCAGTGGCAACACTGTAACCAGGATAGGGGTAATTCACTGTTGTTGTTGTAGAACATACTTGTGTTTCTGTAAGGGCTATTATGTGTGGTCTATTTGCTTATAGATGTTGGTGTACCGAATTTATGTTTGTATTTAGGTTACTTATGTTGCAGAAATCAATTATAAATTGGTTCGGTATCGTTGCTGTCTGTGAAATGTGGAATGAAGGGCTCCCAGGGCCACCCAGCGCCCGGAGATCCGAATGGCCGGGAAGTTTACCTCCGGAATATTTTGATCCTGGAAGCGCCATTATGTACATATTATCATATTCCTACTGTGGAACCCGGAAAGGTGGGGGCGTCACTCCCCGTAATCAAACTGCTCCCACCACTCTGACGATCCTGCCAGCTAATACAATGCAGCCCCTATTGTCACAAACTGTCATCGATCAGCTCCAGACTTTGTACTTCGGTGTTCTCCAGCCTGGGGGAGGACGATGGGATTTGATGGGCAACTTGGAATGGCGGGGGCGTCACTCCCCGTAATCAAACTGCTACCACCAGTTTGACATTCCTGCCAGCTAATATAATGCGCCCCTCTTGTCACAAACTGTCATTGATCAGCCCCAGACTTTGCACTTCGATCTTCCCCAGGCTGGAAAAGCCTGGGGGAAGAAAAGTTATTCTAGAGGAAATTAGTCTATGTTTGGTTTCTAAATTTCCTTTGGAACAACTTTTCTGAATACTCTCTTGATGTATTTCCGAAAATTAAATTACTCTGTTCTTGATCGTTTCTAATGTTTTCGCAAATCTTGAGTACCCTGTATACAAATTAAGGAAAATAATATGATTTACTGGTGTTTCAGGATAAGCAGGAGTTTTTATGAAGAATACCTTTTTTACATAGACCCACAAATAAAAGAGTTTTTCCTCTTTCGAACTCAATCCGTGGACACACTGTAGATACGTAAATTAAAACTTGAAGGCAAATTTATAATACACATACACACAATATATAATATAATATTAACAAAAACAGTAATGGATTTGAGTACTCGAGAAGCAAAACTCGCTTAATGTACGAGTCATAAAGATAGGAAAAGTGAAACAAACTTTACTCGTCTAGGAAAAAAAAGATTTTCTTACAAAAAAGTTGAATCAAGATTTGTTTCTCAGATATTTCCGTAGTGCTTTTTGAATAGAGAAGGTATTGTCTATTTATTGCCTTTGAAGTTAATTAGGATTAATGCATGAACAACAGATTTTGCTTCACCCACGTCGGCACAATTATCGAGTTCACCTCGTATTAATGCATTATTTTTATTATTTATTTTTTACCGGGAATATTACGTTAATGGACTTTATGTTTCGGGGAGTTTCCTTTATCAACCAAGCAGAAAGCATCCTTATATTATTTTAATTTTGCTTTCCACATTCATCAGGAAATAAACGAATGGTATCAATTTCATCAGGAAATGTAACTTTTTCAGTACATCCCAGCCAGGTGAAGCAATTGAATTGCTGCGTTAATGGACTTTATGTTTCGGGGAGTTTTCTTTATCAACCAAGCAGAAAGCATCGTTATATTATTTTTATTTTGCTTTCCACATTCATCAGCAAATAAACGAATGGTATCAATTTCATCAGGAAAGCTAGCTTTTTTTCAGTACATCCCAGCCAGCTGAAGCAATTGAATTGGAATTTTTGAAATTTGAATAGGAAAATACATGTTTCGGAACTAAAGGTGCTACTAATGACTCAACCGCAAAGTCGGGGTAGTTACTTTGTTAGCTTGACCCGGAAGTTTCCGCAAAGCTAAATTCTTCTAACAAGCAACGAAAAAACTGCCGTATTTGCTGGCGGCTATTTTAAAAGGATAAAATGCTTTTACTTTTAGTATATGTAAACGTTCTAAAGTCTTAGATTTTCGATAATTTTGTAGAATTATTTTCACATGATAGATAAAGTGAATACTCCGGCAGTGATGGCTCTCTATCTCTCATTTTACAAAATCAAAATTCATAAGGAGAGCAGGAATACGTTACCTTAGCAGAAAAGAGCATATCCAGCTACCTGGTGGGCCGGCTCACCGCGTTCGGAGACGGGGGTGGGGCCTGTGAACGGACCTGCTCGTCGTATAAATACACAGCTACACCCGTTGTAATTTCACTCAACATCCAACCACTGAAGCTTCCGTGTCTCCGCAGCCTGTTCGCGGGGCTCGCCCATTGCGTCCTGATGTTGTTATAGCAGTACAGGAGCAGGCTTACACTGTAAGTCTTCAGTATCTTGTATCGTACATAGCACCTTACTCTTAGATACATGCTGTAAATATTGTGATGTCATTTTAGCATTATGAGCTCCTACTCCGAGCGAGCATTGAAATAAGGTTTTTTGCAAAATTTTCCTTATATAATCACCCTACACTATTATGAAGTCATAGAACAATCACGTTCATAAAGCTCCGACCAAGTATACATTAAGAGACATTGAAGGGTCTTCCCAATGAATGAGCAAGCTGCCGTTAGTACCGCTATCTTTAGATAATAAGTAGGCATAACATCAGCCCTCTAAGGGTGTCACCATCTGTGTGCCATGGCGTTGGGAGAACAACGCCAGGCATAACCACAGATTAGATAGCACTATACATACTTACTCTAAGCACGCTGTTGTAACAATCTAAATGTTGAATAAAAATGATCAGTCAGCGTAGAGAGCCCACGCAATGGAGAGATTTCATAAAATGTTTTATTGCTGACTTTTATTGTAACTTTTATTAAGGATGCGATCACTTCCTCTATTTTCTCCTGTCATAATTTCCTTTTAAAATAAAATTTTTCAAAAGTCACCCAATCAGACATTGACTAAGCGAAGTGATTTTTAAAAATGCTGCATTGTAAACAAGAATTCTTCTGGCACAAGCTGTTACATAACATAAAATGGAGATTTTTATCTCGTTTAAACTTTTTCTTGGAAAATCTTGAATTTGGCGAAATGTTAAAGTTATATAATAATACGATTTACCCGGCTGGCATTATGCTTATAGTAGGCAGGTCCAGAACTCCAGTAGTCGTGTCGGTGTCTGCATAACATAAGATAACTTGATACAAATTTTATTCTAACAAATTGATGAAGCTATTATTACCTTAATCTTTTGAGCCTTAGCCGTTTACTTTCTCCTGTAATTTTCTTTCTATACACATAGGTTAAAGAACACTAAGGTAAAATTGCAAGCTGTGATTGGACAACTTGCAAAAATAGAGTACTGCATCGCGCGCGTTAAAGCATAAAGCGAGTTTTACATTAAGTCATGAATTTTGGACTAGATTTTCTGTATTAGAAAGACAGCGTTGTGCTAAGGGCTTGTGTAAATTGAAAATATATTAACATACCAAAAGATGGCATGCTTTGTAACAGTCTGATTTTGCCACTATAAAAGATTTTACATTTTATTTTATGTGTTGCATTTAGCAAGAAAAGATTCTATATTTTGTGGTAAGAATTATTGAGTATTATTCTCTACGGTTAATTAATTATAAATTAATTTTTTTGATTTGTTGTCAATAAGCTTAGTGGATGTGTCGTTGCAGCATTTATTAATGTAAATTAATTTTAATACATATACGATTAGAATTACATAATATGTACTAGCGTTTATAACCCTGTTCTCTACTACTCGGAATCATCCTTTTTCTTATGATGTCCTCCAGCTTAGGTCTGTTGGCTCGCTTAGATTTACGCGAAAACTAAAATAAGATATTGTGTTATTAGCTTAACTTTGCTTATTTATATTATAATAATTATGCTTACTGGCAGTTCTGTATTTGTAAGAACTGAGTTAATAACCTACCTCGTTAGATCGATCAAATTCATTACATTTTCTTTCTCTTCAGTAGTAAAAACCTGTTGCTTATTTTCTTCTAAGACTTGTTGATCTCTGCATAGATCACTCATTGTTCTTGCTTCTTATGGTGCTTTAGGGATTTAGGGCGCATCCCTCGCACATTTTCCTCGTGGATTTTCCGACATTTTTCTTTCAATTGTCAATGTTGGTTTTCCATTCTTATGCTTTAGTGGATTTATGGAGGTTAAATTGTAGTCCCATCCTGTTAGTGTCAGTTGGGGATTTTGTAATGAGATAACCCACATCTTTAAAATACTATTTCATTGGACCTGATACA
>MU188484.1:0-11661 GCA_016904865.1 Pissodes strobi | reverse complement strand
ATTTGATTTTATATTCAAGTTATTTGCACCTTTTGTATTTCTTTTATCTGCTGATGATTACTAACAATTATTTGATAATTTTTGAGGTAATTTGTTTTGTATAAAAATATATATGCAAGGGGGCTATAATTTCTTCATTGAAGTAAGGGGCTTGGTCTAATTAATATTGGATTAATACAGGATTTTTACTACCGGGTCCATTGCAAGTTTTACTACCGGGTCCATTGCCAGTTTTACTACAGGGTCCAATTGCAAGGTTTTACTGCCGAGGCCAGAAGCCATTACAAGGCTTGACGACCGGGTTTCACTACCGGGTTCCACTACCTATGGCTTACCTTCACCTTTTTGGGCGGAGGACTCTCACTCTCGAGCAAGTGACTTCCACCTCAACTGCTGAGCTTGCAGCCTTTCCAGCAGCTGACCTTCGGATCTAAGGGGGTATCGTTCCGATTATTTTATTTTTATTAGCATTGTTGATCGATGTTTAAAATTACATTGCTTTATTTTTTGATTGTTAATACTGATAAAGTTCATGCATTCAAATCTGATCTAATTTCTAACCTATTTTTATTACTTTCTTTTGTAGTGCGAAGCTTAAATCTTCACGAATTCCAATCATAACTTTGAGATTTTCTGTTTTTCTTTCAATCCATTCAAAAAAGCAGTGGTGCCATTATACAAATAACCACCCCTATTGTCCAATATTTTATTTAGGGCCTATTTTGTACGCTTTCACGACAGTTCCTTCCTTTAGTGATAAATTTTAAATTTAACTTGAAATTTTATTCACTACTAGTTTCTCTAATTCTGGAGTGAAGCTAATTGCGCCTAGAAAAATTCGTAACAATAAAAAGCGTAAAAATTTTTGGCGCCAAAAATTTGTTACGCTCTTTCTTGTTACTAACTTTCCTAGGCGCAATTACCATCACTTCAGATTTGAAGCTAGTACTGAATAAACTTCCAAGTTAAATTTAAAATTTATTATTAAAGGGTTAGAAATTTAAATCTTTACGAACTCCAATCACAACATGGGGATTTTCTGTTTTTTATCCGTTCAAAAAAGCAGTGGCGCCATAATCTGTACGCCTTCACAACAGTTCGTACAGATTTACGCATCCTTTAGTGATACATTTTTAAATTTGATATGGATTTTTATTCACTACCAGTTTCTCCAATTCTGGAGTAAAGGTAATTGCGCCTAGAAAAATTTGAAACAAGAAATAGCTTAGCGGTAAAAAAACGGTATTGGTGGAGTTATTTATATAGGACGCGTTCGTATAAATATTTTTCTTTCTAGGCGAGAACGTGCCCTGCGATTATTTTTCTTTGTAAGTAAAACTAACGAAAGCATTTTAAAACGTGTTTATTTACATAAATGCATATTTTGACTAAGCTATAACATACATATTTTATATACATTAAAAGCTCATAATTGATTCCCAAATTGGCACAACAATATTTTATATGAATTTTATGACCATATACAACAACAAAGCTAAACTATATATCAAAACTAAATATCACATTATTCCAATATTAAAATAAAAAATATTAATTAATCTCGACTAATTTTCTGATTCAGTGACTCACCATCATGTAAATGTGCTAAAATATATTATTTAGCAAACGATAAAGTAAGATTCACTTTTATATACCCTTTAAGTTTATTTGCCAAAACAAATTATTTCATAATCCTTTTAAATTGATTCGAAATTAACTTCAGTTGTACTAGTTAGCCAGGAGAGAACATTCAAACAAAATAATATTTTTGTTTTATCAATTAAAATGAAATTGAAGTTTCAAGAAATGATGCTCAAACGGCGGCTAAAGTTAAACTATTTTATTTATGGAAGATTCAGGAAAATATGGAACAATAGCCTCTATCATATGCCATTACTAAAATAACTGCTTAACTTCACAAGACCCGAAGCAAGACTTGAATAGCAACTAACTTTTACCCTTTTCTTCGACTGAATTATAACGCGCGATTAGACGAAATAATTACAATCTACTATCACCCACTAGTTGCACACTCCAAAAATAGGTCCCCCAACAATTTGCTCTAAAAAGAAAACCTTGGCCAGTGGGCGTTTCTATCAAGAATATTCAGCGAGTCAAAAACCCTGGATTGATATGCAAAAATCATGTTAACTGAAACCAATTTTAATTATCCTAATTGAGAAATGGCGGCGCGCGGCGGTACTAAAACAGAAATTGGAATTTACAAAACACGTTAAAAAGCTAATTGCCACATTAAATTTTTCGACATTTAGGAATTTTAAGTGTCCTAAGTAAAATCATTAATTTAGAAACTGGGTGCGTGCTGATTCCAGACTTCTTGAGGAGAGAAACAAAGAGCCAGCCATGAAACATGCTATAAAAAGCCAAAAATCTTTGGATACGAGTTAGTCAAGAAAAATTCTTCACGCGCCATAGCACGTAAGGCTGCCAAAAATATGGAAACTCAGATAAAAATCTTCGGTAACTCGTCACGTTGACCAAATGGCTAATCAGTATTGACCAACCGCGAAAAGTGTCTCTGATATCAGAGGCCCGTGGAAAGTAAATAAGTAGTCATGAAAAAGCCATTTCGTCGTAGGTAGCAGTACCTTGTTCCAATTCGGGCTCGGAAAATTACTACATGTTCTAAAAGCCTCTGTTCGAACTTCGTAACCCATCGTGAGGGCAGATCAACTAAAGCTATTAAGGCTTGGATTGCAGGTAACTACTTACCATTAAGATCTAGAGAGTATGTTTCGCTGTAATACATAGTGACTAGGATACCTGTATTTATCAGAAAATCCCTAATGTATAATCTTGATATTTTGATGAACTGTCACTAAAACTGAATTTGTATTTCATTTATTAGGGAATGTAGGATTTAGAATTTATCTTACTATCTGACTAGATTGAATTTTAGCTTTAGGGAAAAGTTAGAAAAAAAGTAAATAAGAGCGGGATAAGTGTTAATGATGCTAATTAGTTTTCTTCTTATTATGTTACAACTTATTGTCTGGCAAACTCTTAAATAACTGGGTCATAATAAAAATTACCGGTACGTGTTGGGGCCAACCTATGAAATAACATAAAAACGCTCCCTGAAATTGTGTGTCCCTTAAATTTTAAATCTCAATTAGTATTTGGGACCAAAAGTGGTTTGACCTGCTACGCACATTTCCGTAAAAATAAGGATAGATTTTTTGGGGTACGAAACAAGTGGAATGAAGCAACTGCTTAGGAGAAGAAAAATGGTCATTGCTTATGACGTCTAGGGTGTCAACACACTGGTACCGCGAACCTAGTTTTAAAAGAAGATGAGCAGAAATTGAAGAAAGGGCCGCAAATACAGTAGGTAAGCAAGATGGTGTAATCGGCGTTCATTTCAATATTAAGCATCATATAGGAGTTGGTATGAAAGAAATCAACTAGCTTTTTGTATTTCCTAGTTTAATAAATGGCGCCTATGTTATTTTGGCTTGGTACCGTCAATTTTTAACGAATGAAATATTAATTAAATCCCACTTTGTCTATTGTCTATTAAAGTTACCCTAAATTGGCTGAGTGGTGACGGTTTAATAAAGTTAGTCGAGTTTGAAATGAGATTACAGTCTGGGAACCTTTGACGCTATATAATTTTTGTTATTATGAATAATAAACACTGGGCGTATAAAGACCGGTGGATGGGACCAATTATACCGCTATCTGCCTGTAATGATATTGTCCGCAAATATGCCAACCATTGGCAATAAATAATTAATCTCTAGAAACCTTAATCTATATCTCTGGTATTATTATTAATAGGTAATTCAACTCAATAGTTAATCCATCAGCTGGAAGCTCTACCAAGAGTCGTGCTTCAGACTATAAATAAATAGATTTTGTTTAAAAATTTAAATTTGATGATTATATTTAAATTACCATTGCAGTTGCAGCTTTACCTTTATGTATGGTAATGATTTGACTATAATTTTATTAACTATAAATCTAATAACAACTCAAATTCAAATCATTACCCTACAATATATAAACTTGAATACGACCGAAATATGCTCCAAATATTATTATTTTCTGATTAAATTTAATTTAAAATGAAATGATTTACTTTATTTAGAAACAAGCAACCAGTGTTGCGTTCAATAGCTAAACGCCAAATAGGATATTAGAGCACATACAATTGGGGTTAAGAACCGCTATTAGAAAAACCATAATTTTTGCACGCACTTTATACATTTTAGCATATCCTAAAAGCAAAATTACCCGATCAGTTGTTTGTTTCTTATGGATATTTTAAACTTTATATATATTATTGAACAATTAACTTCTTATTCTATCTATACCAAATAGAGGAGAAAGTGACGATACGAATAAATACCGAAATAATCAAATAATTGATGTTTACACCGAGTTAGTTCATCAACTTATATACGCTGCTCCTATAAATTGGGGAAACGCTAAGAAAAATAGTTGTAATCATTTTTGCAGTATCAAAATCATTGGAGACGGAAGATAACTTAAGTTATTGTTTATTTATACAAAAAATAAATGCATTTGGACAATTCAACTTGCTTTTAATAGTTTTTCAAGAAGAGTGAGCCCAACATATTTCAAGCAAAGATCGAAAGGTTGCTTAAAAGTATGCAAAGAAGGTGTGAGGTTGTCATTCAAACTCGTGAAGGTCAGACACATTACTGGCTTTCATCTAGGGTTTCCTTTTATTTGTTGTATTGTAAATGTTTTATAGAATGGTTATATGTTTGATTGCTTATTGGGTATCTCAAAAAGTGCGTGTTATTTGCGTCAGGTGAATTTGATTATTATGGTAAAAATTTGATTATTTGATAAAACTAATACAATTTGAGATATAGCAAGCTTCAAATTAAATTGCTGCAATTTCATATTATTGCTCAAATTATTATGTTGAGAACTATTCTTAAAAAACATTTGCTCTAACATCAAAAATAAAATAATCCTATTAACTTTTTATATTTTCGGTTATAACTCGTCCTGCATACTTAAACGTGTTTTAAATTTTCAGTAGATTTAAAGCAGCAATACTTGCTTACCAAATTTGCGTTATCCGTTAAATTGTTTTTTATCACTGGGAGTCTGGGAGTCAAATTATACATGAAGCCGGGGAAGTTACAGATTTATCCGTTTTTTAGAAAGTGAACTTTTTAAATGTTACTTGTATTGTGTTGCCTTCTTGTTGTCACTCTTTCCTCAATAATATATAAGTAGCACCCTTAGACTTCCGAATTCCGACATCAACTACATATTTAAGTAAGAACCTGGGTTTTTACTATAATTTCCCATAAACTTTTGCTTTTTTTTTAAACATGTATGTATCAACTTCATCGATAGACTTGTCCCTAAATAGATGTAGGTGTCAGACCGTAATTGAAAATTGTGACTGGCAAGTGTTGGCAATTTCTGTTTATTTGTTGTTAACGTTTTGGGGCTGGCCTGTTCGTATTGTCACTTCTCCCTCTTCTCAGTGTCTGCAAAATTTACATAAAAGCAACAGAAAATGCTAATACACAAAATAAGTAAGGGGATATTGTGTTAAACGATGCTCCTAAATAGCAAGGCTTCTGAAAAAAGAGAAAACTTTAATTACACACCTATAATAATTTTAGTATTTATAAATGAAATAAATTCAGTAATTGCAGTGGTGGCTTGTTCGTTTTTTGCCTAGTACGTACCTCCATCTCGCTTACGAGGACACAATCGAAAGTAAGTCAGCAAACTCGTGAAAAGCAATAAAGAGACCAGCGCACTGATGTTCGGTAGTAGCATATAAAGATTCTTTAAAACCCTAGAACACTAAGCTCAAATAAAAATTTCTTATATTGGATGGGGTTAAGCCAAAACTTAGATGGCAATGCAAATGGAAGAACATTCATAGCCAAAAAGGGATTAGTGCTATCTCATAATTGCCATAGTAGTGCTAAGCCGGAATGATCTAGACTTTAAAAAATCGAGGAGCTTTTGTTTGATAGAATTATATTATTATTGTAAATAGTAAATAGTCAGCATTGAATCATTATGGCATAAGCTACCAACGTAACGAGCCACCACTGGTATTAACTAGACTTAATTATACCTATCAAGCGCTGGTCTGTACGGCAATGACTTTACAAAATATTGACATTAGAAACATACATATCAGTAATGAATTATTTGAAAGCTTCAGTCATTAAACAATAAATTACCAAATTACTTAAATTAACTGCATAATTCGGAAATACAGAGCAAGGAATAATTCCCAGTAAAAGTAGAATTTTTGGTATTAAATAATATATGCCGCTCGGAACATTACGTTAAACAAAATTTTATATTAGCATTATTTTCACATTTTTATATAACATACAAACTAGCATAAAGCAGTCTTTTTGTTTTATTATCGATACTTTTATAAGTACCGTATTTATTGTTCAAAAATTAAACTCAAAAGGTTTTTGTGGCCTAAGTGGTCATAGAATATTTTGCGAACCTAGCTGCTGAAAAGCAAACCAGTACATTTTGAACTATAGGTAACAAGAACATTATCATGCTGGAAAATTCTTCAATAGTTAAGGGAAAATGGCTCAGATGTAATTTAATTCAAGAGCTTAATTTGCCTAACTACCCGGCACTCCTCAATAATTTGTACTGAAATCTTTTAGGCCAGGTAGCAAAAACATAATAATCGAATGTGGCAAAAGTTCTTACGCCTGGTGATGCCACGGTAAAGAAGGACATTTTCTTCGTCAAGATGAGATAGAATCCGACTTCAGACACGTTAAGGTCTTGTCTCGGGATATAATTAAAAAAAAATTAAAAGTACATTTTAATTTGTTTTTAGAATTTAAGTATACTCGACATTGAGAAGAATTTTTAACGATCAGATTAGTAGTTTTAAGCAAATGGAGAAAAATATATATGACAGATAGACATATGTAATGTAATTGATATATAAAAATATTTATGTTGCTGAGTTCTAGATTAGCGACTAAATAGGAATATGTAATGCGTGTTCGTTTCCGAGAAAGACTTTCCGAAAACAAACAGGTACATACATGTAAATCATACTTGATCATTAAAGTCAAAACTAAACATGCAGTTATAAATAAATCCAGGTTTTTAAAGTCCGAAATTCGATAATTTATTTAAGTTATAGGTATCTTTTTTAATATATCTGGAGCGTGTAAGGGAGAGTGGGGCAATCGCACGTACGACAGCGAATTAACATAACTGATCTTGATAGCAAATTACCTTCTGGCTGCTATGATGATAGGTTGATCTGTGGGAAGCTTGGCCCAGAGGTGGGTGGGTCTGTGTATTTTGCTCTTATAGAGTCACGGCTTCGATATGGTATTTGTTTTTGAGCCAACGCAAGCAACTATCTCATCCAGTTGCCCTTTGTCATACAGAAACGTGCCCTACTATACATCTGTCAGGCAGGCGTGATTCTTGTAAGCATTTGTTTATTCAACAAAGCATTCTCACCCAAACCTTTATATACCGGATGTCACTCGCATAATTTATTAAAGCCTCCAAAATTTAGCGTTAGAAAACCCTAGATATCAGACTCGCCAGCAGAATGACTTGCACCTGCCCATCCCCACATCCACATTAACAAAAAGATCAATATTCTTTGATAGTATCAAGATTTTGAATATACTGCCACAGTCACCGACTTGAAGTCGGCTGTGATACTGTCACGCAACATTAAGGAGTTACCCTTATTGAGAGGTTTTAGATCAGAAACTGGAAAATTATTAGTTTCCTGGCCCTATTACAATCTTTCAGAATTTTACTGTGATCCTTTTTAGACAATATTTAATTAACTACATTTATGTGTGGAGTATATCATTTTGACTGTTTCGCTTTCTAACTATATGATCATCTTTTTCTGTAATTTATAGTGTTTTTAACTTTTATATTATTTAGTCAATTTTATCATAGAGCGATATTATCTATTTTACTGACGAAAACTGTATCTGTCTTTATAATCAATATTTTTTATTGTATGTACCTATGTACGATTAGTCACAACTTTCTGTTTGTTTCATTATTTCTATTTACTTTGTTTTGTTAAAAACAATTATTGTTTTAGCAATAAGGCATATTTTAACTTTGACTTTTGACTTTGATAAGTACTTAAAATTCTATGCATATTCGTTGTATGATGTTATACCTCTAGAGTTAGTAGTTTCACAGCTATAAACAGTTGAAAATCGGTACTTTGGCTACTTTTCACCCTGGTAGCAAGAAGATCATTAGAGATGGAGTAAAATGAACTTCACATTCCTATCTTAAGTTTTCAAGTGTTATCTCTTGCCCCTCTTAAACGGGCCACCCTGTACATAATATAATACATCATGAGTGAGACATGAATACACCATCAGTGAGCAGTGTTTATCAACGAGTATCTACGTTGCCGTTTTCGCCAACTTTATTTTTTTCGTTCTTTTGTTATTTAAAGCTCCTAATCACGTGGCTAATGAAAAGTTACAGCGTAAGATAAGTTTAGCACTTTCTTGCTACTTAAAATATTATTGGTGGAGTTGAGCATATTATACGCCTTTATTATTAATCGGTACATATTAAAATGAAATTAAAAAAGGTTGTTCATATATAACCGCTATTGCCCAAGTTTATTTCAGATGGTGTCTAATTACACAAGCAAAACAAAAGAGTACTGTGAGATCGTCAGGCGCTACAAAATGCAGCAGCCCAAATAAGATAGATTCCATTCCATTGTATGCATCATATTCAAGTTTCAAGGAATCACTTGATAGGTACATGCAGTAACGCACAAATTATACCATTCATACTAAAAACAGGTTTTCAGTTCGAAAAGAGGCTCGGTATTTCTGATAAATAACTAAAATGAACGAGGACATGATGGAAATGATCTATTGCAACTTTATGCGGCATCATCCCTGGATATCCCAGGACCCTTTAAGCTACGAATATGAATCGAGTTGTAGGCTTAAATACGACAGAAATTCATAATTTTTCAAATGAAAAAATACATGTTCTTCAAGTATGATGTATAATATTGACGAAAGTGGAAGTGTATAACCATTACTTATATAAAGGAAAATAACTTAGGAACAGCGCATGACACATAGACATGATATTGTTGCCCCCTCGTACCTCGTAACTGAACCATTTCATTTAGTATTTTTTGCCCATTGAAAACAGCTTATAATAATTAGTGCGCTTACTGCTTACTGGATGAAATTGAAACCAGGAAAAATAATTAAGAACTACTATTTATGAAGTGATTTGGTACTGCATGTCAAAAATATCTACGGCTGATAAAGAAACTAGTATATTTAAGGCTTCGGGCTTGATCCTATATCAGTCAATTTTTTTTGGATGCTGATTTTTAGGTCGCTGAAGTACTGACAGCTAACAACAGTACTCGTATTTAGGAAGCCTTCGCGTTACAGAGCCTCAGTTAAATAACGCCGCCTGGTTGGCCAGTACGTATGTTATACTAGCCCCGCTCATCAATGTTGTTTACGTTTTTTCACTTCGCGCAATTGTACGCAACCAACAAAAACCAGCCCAACTCATGTCAAAAAACTAATTAATAAAAAAAAGTAAACAATAACTTGCAAGGGCTGGGCATCGAACCCCTTATTCCGCATTCTAGATGCGAGAGCCTTACCACCTGAGCCAGGCTATCACATACCTGCTTTTCTCGAAAAGTCTAATACAAATACGTGAAGTGAATAATCGTGAACAACATTGACGGACGGAGTTGGAGTTAGCCAATCAGGCGGCGTTATTTAACCGGGGTTCTGTAACGCGGAGGCTTCCTAAATACGCAACACCTCTCTCATCTAAAAATAAATCAACTCATTGAGAACTAGCTCAAACCGGACAAATTCAAGTCATTGGCACAACCGATCCAGCAGAAAACAAATATAATACAGATGTTATTAATAATAATGGGAATTGCGAATTAGTATTTTATAGAAAATTTGCTGAGTGGACTAAAAAAGATGTGCAAGGAATAAAGGAATAAGAAGCACTCGAAATTTAAGGTCTCACGCCAATGAAAAAATAATTGGAACAAAAATAATGAATGAAATTTCAAAAACTGGAGGCAACAAATCAAGAAAAAGTTTTTGTGATATCTCTAATTAAACTAAAGAAAGTAAAAATAATTCAATTAAGCAGTGAATACTTCGAAGTCTCTACAGATGATAATTTTTTGTTTTAAATATAGCAGATACATTTACACTGTAAGTTCCTCGAAATGCAAAGAAAAATGATTCTATAGCAATTGAATTTATGGTAGATACAGTAAAAATTTACTACGTTGGATCACTAATGTCGTTTTTGCTACAATGAAAAATTTCTGCTAGTTTATTTGTTTTAGTTTGGGTTTTTGTAACACAAGATGTTTAGTTTTCGTATTTGCTTTATTAAATATAGATGCTAAGTATGACCATTCGGTTTACACTTTTGTTTAAATTATCAATTTTTTCAATTCCAATTAATAGAAATGTTATTGACTTCCGCAGCTGGGGTAACAGCCCAATTCTAAAAAAAAAGAAAATAACAATAATTTCTTCCTTTGCCTTGGTCTTTAAATTTTCTAGTTAATTTTGTTTTTTTTTGCCCTATAATATGCCAGATTCTTGGCATTTGAAACAAAATCCTGAATTATAAGATCATAATAAAATTTTGAATAATACTTTTGCGGTAAAACCCCACTCTCCCCTACAGTGCTAGTTTTTCTTTTAAACTAAAAGACGGTTTTAAAATATCAGTCAGAATTACGAATTGAAATCGATTTTCTCTAGGTAGAACTAAAAAAATAAATCAATGATTCTAGAAGTATGACCAGAAAAAAAAGATGCTCTATGTCATAAATAGATGAGCATTTTAAAAATCTCTGTGTATTTCAATATTAAAAAATGATGAATTATCATTCATGCATACAAAATAACCAAGAATATTAAAAATTATTAAAAGTGACCTAATAATCAACCACGTGGAACAGAATAACATACATTTTTGTAGGCGTAGACGCAGACTACGTTTCATTTTATTAGAAAATTAAATCTAATTTGGAATTGCGTCCAAATTAATTTCCAGCTTTTTTACAATGTAGTTATTGCAGTTGCTAATAAATTAAGCAACTTTTAAGGAAGCGAAATGAGCACTAGATAGTGATTATTAACATGTGACGCAAATTTAATTTGTTCCGCATCCATTCGTTGAATAATATAGTAATTGGTTGTTGTTATATAGTTACTGTATAAATAATTTAACAAAATGCCTATTATCACATATGATTATTTTTAACACTATATTCAATGACAAGCAGCAACGGCTAGCGGCTGTCCAATTATAAAGACACATAATTTTTAGCAGCTTTTAGAAAAAATAATAATTGTATCTGACAAAAACATCCCCCTCGTCGCGTCACCCCTTTCGACAAATAGCCACACAATGCCATTTTCCCTGCCCTATAGTTAAGTCATCACTTCACTTTACTTAAGTCCATTTTAAATCTAAATATTTAAGCTTAGCATCAAATAAGGCGACAAAATAAATCACTTGTTAATATTAGTACAACACTAAGCACAGTATACATATACGGCGAGTTAGCAGAAAAAATATAGGCGGAAGAGGTTGTATATTCAGTAATGT
>MU188483.1:49825-61903 GCA_016904865.1 Pissodes strobi | reverse complement strand
GTAATACATAATGACTAGGGTACTTGTATTTATAAAAACATTCCTAGCGTGTATTCTGATGTTTTGTTGAACTGTCGTTAAAACTTAGTGCTAGTTCCAATCTGTATTTCATTTATTAGGAAATGTAGAAATTATCTGCCCATATTACTACATTGAAGCTTGGGGGACAATACATTTAAAACTGAAGAGTTTGGTATTAGTTAGCCAGAAATCGCCAGCAGGTACTGAGGTCCCTTAATACGGGAGGCTACTCAGCCAATCGTTGAAATTTGAGCTAATATCTCTAGAGTGATACTTTGTCATTTATAGCTAGGATATTTGCCCAGTCAGGGAAGAAAAATGCTAGTAGTAACACAGGGTGTAGATTCACCAAGACTCTTACTTACAATATCAGTTATACTAAAAGTAAAATCCCAGCACGAAAAGACAAAAAATAATTTGTTGTCGTTTTCACTTAAAGCAGTGCTGCGCAAAGCATAAAACGATTTCAATAAATACATACCCATGTTATACCACCTAATAGGAACTATCCATAAACATAAAACCAATATTAGTGCACATGCACAGATAAACAGTAAAGAGCAGCAGGATAAGTATTAGTGATGCTAAATAGTTTTCTTCTTATTATGTCACGACTTATTGTCTGGCGAAATCTTAAATAATTAGGTGATAACAGAAATTATCTGAACATATTGAGGGCAACCTCTGAATTAATAGACAAATTATTCCTTAAATTGTGTGCTCCTTTACATTTGAAATCTCAATGAATATTGTGAATCGGAAAGCGGTTTGACCTACCCTCATTTCCGTATGACTAGGGTAACATTTGGGTACAGAACAGGTGGAATGAAGCAACTGCCTAGGTGGATGAAAAGCTCGTTGGCTTATGGCGTCTAGGTAAAAGATTTTTATATGTGTCAACACACCGATACTGCAAACCTGTTTCTAAAAGAAAATAAACAGAAATTGAAGAAAATGTCGCTAACACAGTAGATAAGCAGAAAGGTGTAATCGGCGTCCATTACACTATTTATTTTCTGAACAAAAATCGCAAACATTGCCGTTTGCATTTTCTACGCCTGAATATTCCGCATGTGCCCAAATTCCACAGGACGTGTAGCGGTACCAAAGTTTATTGTGTTTCTCGCATGTATAACACAAATATTCTGATCGTCACTGATATCATCACATTCATCGTCATCACTCAGTTCTTTTTCACTAATATCTTCATTTTCTGAAGAAAAGGACTCCAATAAACTCCTTTTTTGTTTTATCTCTTTCATTTATATGTTTACTGCCTTTGGTTTCAGTTTTATTATTTGGTTTCTGATCAGATTTAGTTTCAACTTTTTACAAACGCGTTTTTTTTTATTTTTGGGGCATCCTCATCATCTGAAGACTCATCAAAGACTTGTGAGAAGTGGCCGATGTATACGATGTGATAACGCGACTAAATTGGAATTAGGCTGGCTACGTTGCGAGCATGGTTTATGGACAAAACGGATCCTGAAGAGGTGACCGAGACAGGATGCCTTTAGAAATAAAGGTAGACTCCCTACACTACAAGGTGGACCGATGAACTGAAGCGGATAGCCGGAAACTGGATTTGACACAAGACTATGCGTACGCACTCATTCATTGAAATAATGATGAATTATGAAAGCTTAAAGCTTCACTGCTTCACGTGTACTGTGTAGTATACCGGCATTGAGCATTTGTTTACTATTTTAGACTGTCTCATATTTCACTTAACTGTTTACTCTTAATAATTCTACTACCACTTCTTTTATTATTTGTTGTTTTCTTCCAAGCCCTTTGGTTCTTTTCCCTCGGAACATATTTTCATAGGCTTGTCGGTAAAAATTGCGGAACGCTGTTTTTGTCTTGATGTTGAATTACTTTTTTCTTGTTATTCAGACCGTGGTGAAAGTATGGCAGAAACCGAAGTAATAATGGATTGATTAATCTGCTGCTGTATCTTCCCATGTCGAACAACCCGGTTTTGGCTGAGAAGATGCATTCTTCATAGTTTTGTTGGTGGAGTTTTTTGGTGCTCATATTGGTTCACATTTTGTGAAATATCGATTCTCTGATTGAATTTTGTTCAGTTGGGTTATTAAGATCTTGATTAATACAAGGCAATGAGGTAGAATCGTATGCAATATCCTCGTAATTAACGATGTCTGGGTGAAATGGAAACATATCTGTACATGTAAAACTAATAAAAGCTTGACGGTGACCCCCCAAGTGCTGCCTAAAAACGTACCAAATCTCAAATTTATACTTACAGCCGTTTCCAACGGCTCAGTTGCATTCCCAGGAAAAAATGGGCGCCTTATCAAGTTTTCCCTTCCTGACTGTTTCTCTCTCGCTTAGCTGAAATCGACGCTGACTATAACCGAATGTGTGTCACAGAGCCAAGCGTGACGCGTCACGCTTGGCTATCCTAAACGCCCCTAAATGTTTTCACTTCAAACAAGTAGACGCGATATTTTAATTTCAGCTTTTAAAGAGTAATATTGTCGAATAAGTACAGTTGCGGCCAAAAAAAATCGGACAGTGAATTGACATTTAGTGTCATTTTCCTAAATTTTGGTAAAACTGGCTTTTGTACCTTAGCAGAGATTAGTGTTTACCTGTTATTTACAGGTAGCTGATTTTTTAATAGACACAGTTTCATTTAAGTACCAATTCATCCATTTTATGGACATAAATCATACATATTATTATTATTGTAATAAAAATAATATGAAAATCTGGTACTTCTTTAAATAGTTTTATGTAATTCAAAAATAGAATAATAAAATTTTATTTAAGAAACTAAAGGAACAACATAAACATGATAAACTTCGAAAAACTATAAACAACAATCAATAACAATAATACTAATAATTAATATTTCGTTAGACAGCCATTCTTTTCAATGATAGAGTCTAATCTGCGTGGCATTGAAGTTACTAAAGAATTTCTATATTCTAGAGTCATGCAGTTCTGCCATTCTTCCTGAATTTTTTCCCATAGTACCTCCCTGTTTTCTGGGAAAAAGTCATGATTCTCGTTCATTTTTCGCACTATTAGACCCCAAACGTTTTCCATTGGGTTAATGTCCGGACTTCGAGAAGACCATGGCAAGATTCTTGTTTGCCTCTCCGCCAACCATTCTGTCACTCTCCTGGCTGTGTGAACGGGACAGTTGTCCTGCTGGTAAATGAAATTGTTTTCATGATATATGGCAGATATACGGTAGCATAACATGTTCTAGTATGTTAATATATGAGTCCGTGTTGAATCTTCCTTCTATTCGAGTACAAACACCAATACCACGAGCCCCCAACCAGCCCCAGACATTCACCGAAATACGTCCTTCGTTTTTAACATTATTGGTGTATTTCTCATCATATCGGGTATTTGGAGGCCTATATACCCTTATTCTTCCACTATAAGTTGATTGGAATGTTTTTTTCGTCAGTAAAAACTACGTTTTCCCAAAAAGCTAGATCGTTTAAACAATACTGCAAACTAAAGCCCACTCTTTGTTCGCGATTATGTCCGGTCAAAAAAGGTTTTTTGGCTGCTGGGTGATTTTCTAAATTTGAATCTTTTAAGCGTCGTCTTGCTGTTCTCACTGAGCCCGGAAAGTTCGTTTCGTGCTTAGCATTAACAGCCGATTTAAATGGATTATTTTCTATGAAACTAATCACATTCCTATCTTCTTCATCTGTGCTAATTTGTCTCCGCCCTGTCCCAATTTTCCGTTGGTGTGATTCTCTTTGAGTCCATTTCTTCTTTACATCATGTATGGTAAATCTCTGTGCTATTCTTCTAACGCTCCAGCCATTTTCAACCAGCAACATAATTTGCCTTTTTTGGCTTACCGTTAAGTGAGACATTTGGGATTTTAAGTATATAGTTGTTATTAATTATTGTATTTGTTCAATTTTACCTCAAATGTCTCTTTCACATTTGACTATGTCAGAATACTTGACGTGGTTTACCTGTTTAAGGTAGGCAAATAGGTAAAAGTCATTCTTACAAACATGTAAATCGGTGTCCAATTTTTTTTGGCCGCAACTGTACCTAGATATACTTATAATTATTATTATGGTTATTATACCTTTATGAATCTGACGTATACATCTTGCAGCCCGTTTCATAGTTCAATATTAAACTTATTTTATCCCAAAATACATCACTTAATTTTGCACAATCTTGCGGCAAAGAGCTTTTAAACTTATCTTCACCATTAACACTATTCGTATTTGACAATGTCATAATGTGACTATCAAATTCTTAAGGTGCATTTGCATGGAGAGATTTGAATATTGTCCATGCATTGGAAAGTTTTCAAGTAACGAAAATTTAAAGGAGTGTGTTCTGATTAGAATGTGGTGTTTCATAAGTGAAAACACCGTGCTGAAAATTTCACTACAATATCGAAAATTGACCTGTGATTATGACAGTATAGTGTCATTTGTGCAAGCTAAAAATTAAATTTGATAAAAAGTTTGTCGGTAATTTCTCCTCCAAATATCATTCGTGTTTAAAAACTAACCAGACAATTCTGAGAAAAGGAGTACGATGCTTAAACTACAGTGATTTATTTTCCCCGATGTTTATACTTTGAAACAACAAAGAGAAGAAACTCATGCATTTTCCACGCAGCATCCCACTTATGGGTATTAATGGTATTAAAAATCGGAAAATTTGTGGGATTCCCAAATCTACCATTGGCGATAAAGTTAAAGAAATTCATGACAAAAATCCAGAACATCAACCAGTCCTAAGGACTGTTGAAGAAACAAGTTTGGTAAATGGAGTTACAACCGCTACATCGTGAGGTTTTCCCTAACAGAATTCGATTTGCGGAAGAACTATCTTAACCGAAAAGAAGACCAGATTAAATATTTTCGAAAAAATCCAATTTGCCAAGACCCGACTGAGCAAAAAAGTTTCTAAATGCAAGTACGGTTCGCACAAAATATTAAGAGCAACAGAGCTCAAATTTTAATCATCTGACGAACTAAAATAGAAGGTGTGCCTTTGGAAAATATAATTGACTATGACGAGACAAACTTCAGCGACGGCTCGCACAAAATATTAAAAGGAGCAGAGCTCACCTCATGAACTTAAATTAGTAATTAATTATATTTTCCAAAGACACACCCTTTGGAAAATATAATTAACCATGACGAGACAAACTTCAGCGACGACCCTGGTCGTGTCACAGCTATTTGCAGGAGATAACAAATATTGTGATTGAGTTATTGAAAATCAGCATTGAAATGAACTCCTATTACATATTATTTTTGCTTACCTACTGTATTAGCGGCCTTTTCTTCAACTCCTGTTCATTTTCTGTTAACCGGGTTCGCAGTACAAGTGTGTTGACACCCTATTTTTACGAAAATAATTTACCTAGACACCATAAGCAACTACCCCTTTTCCTCCACCTAGTCAGTAGCTTCATTCCACCTTTTCTATACTCACTCAATAATGGAATGAGCGTAGGCCAAACCACCTTTCATTTTAAAATACTAATCGAGATTTCAAATTTAAGGGAGCACACAATTTAAAGGGAGCATTTTTATATTAAATCAGTGGTTGACCGAAATATGTTCAGGTATTTTCTGTTATGACCTAGTTATTTAAAAGTTCACCAGACAAATAAAATATGACATAATAAGAAGAGAGTAATTAACATTATTATAGGTCTTAATGCTAATCCGCAACCTGCATTTAGTACACCTGCTCCCACGACGAGTGACGAATTTCCAACAGCGTTTCATGTAGTACTTTTCCGAGCTCGACGGAATGATTTTTCTTAACAACTTATTTTCTTTCCACGGGCCTCTGGTACTCCGAGACACTTTTCACGAGTTGATCAATACTGTTTAACCATTTGGACTGCGTAACATTCGTGATAGATAAAGTTTTACTAATTTTTCCGAGTTCCCATATGTGCATGGCCAGAGTAACGATTTACACAGCGTGGAGACTTTTTCAGACTAATTTTTCGAAACACCTCTAACGTGTTATCGCACGTGAAGAATATTTTCTGACTAGCTCTTTCCCAGAAATTTTTAGCTTGTTATTTCATTTTTCAAGGCTTGTTTTTCTATTCGAAAGATCTGGATTTAACACCTGTCCAGTTACTAAAATGTGTTTGCTATATGAACACCTAAAATTCCAAAATCCAGAAAACTTTAATGTGGCGATTAGCGTTTTAACATGCTTTGTAAATTCCAACCTGAGTTTTAGTACCGCCGGGTGTCCCAAATTAAGATAATTAAAATTGGTTATTCCAGTTAACATGAGTTTTGCATTCCGATCCCAGGTCTTTTGCTCGCTAAATATTCTTAATAGAAACGCCCCCTTAGAGCAAAGTGTTAAGGGGACCTATTGGTGGAGCGTGCAACTAGTGGGTGATATTCATTGTAATTAGTTCATCTAATTTCGCTTTATAATGCAGTTGAAAAAAAAGTCGGCTGCACTTCGAGCTTTATTGCGGTTCTAGTGAAGTTAAACACAATGCCGTCTATTTGGTATATATTCCAATAGTAAGTTATTTATTTTAAAGGCATATGATAGGTGCTATTGTTGTACATTTTCCTGAATTTTCCTTAGGCAAAATGATTTAACTTTAGACGCGGTTCGTGCATTATTTCTTGAAACTTGAATTTCAATTTAAATTTTGTTTTTAAATTAAAATTGTTATTTTATTTGAATGTTCTCTCTTGGCGAGCTAATTATGAAATAATTTGTTGAAACAATTTAATTAGAATCAATTACTAACTCCGGTTCATTACAGTACTTCTGTCATGAAGGCAGCAGTTTTCAGTTCGGGAAATTTGCTGCCACCCTTTGTCATTTATAACGCGACCAGGGGCGGCTTCTTAATAAGTGCGCCCGTGCGCGCGCACTGCCTTCGAAAGTAAACGGAAAAATAAAATCTTCCCTACATACAATTTAACATAAACTAACTATAATTTGCGAATTTACATATTTTTGAATCTCCACTGTCCGCAGAATACATTATTTATAAGAGCGAAATCGAGGCACGACGGCGACGATCAAAACGCAGAGCGTCCAACGACGGCCTCCGTCCGTAACCACAACTAGTTTAAATCTGCCGTGCGCTAGTGTTCGGCGCTCTTGTTAAATGCATTTTCGTCATGCAAAACGGTCGGGAATGTTCGTAAAATCACGAGAAGTCAAGGCTCATCTGTGCGCTATTTAGATCCGCACTTTGTAGCTTAATTTAGTGATAATTTGCAATTCTTGCGTATATAGTATGGTGTCACAAGCTGATTTTTTCAGGGATGAAAGTACATGATAAGATAACCCTTATTCCGGAGGTAATACAAAATTAGACTCCACAAAAGGACACTATCATCAAAAATCGAGATATTGGTACCATCGTATAGAGGAAAAAATACTTATTATTTGGTCCAATGCACAATAAGCTCTTTGTAGGAAGTATTTTTTGATAATTATTCAAAAAAAAAATCATTTGCATTAGCCCATATGACCGAAAAAAAATTTAAATGTAAATATCTCGGTTTCAACCGTGCAAAAATTTAATTAAAAAAATAGTTATTTTTAAATATAACACTCAATTAACAAAAAGGAAAGGCCTAAATGAAAAAAAAATATTCTTTATAAAAGTTTCGCTTATGTCTTGACAAGGTAATAGAGCGAATCCCATATTTTTTGTTTATAAACTAACAATGGTATAACAATAAATAATGAGAGACGTCATGGGTTTACGCCCTAATTAAATATGTCCAGCCTCTTCGTCTTCAAGCTACGGTTGATGCAACACATTTATTATAGGTCCTAAAAAATTCAGCTTGTGTGGAAAAAGTGGGAGGTAAATCGTTTTTAGGGCGAATATTACATACTACTATTATAAGTATTATTCTGTATTATACTTCAGTCGAGCCGTGAATTTATTTTTGTTTTGTTCGGTTCGTTGACGCTTGTTAATTAGCTGCATATAAACTCGTGATTTTATTGTACGTAATATTGTTTCTTGATTTATATTTTTATTTATAAACTATTATTCTACTGTCATGGCTAGTAGTTCGGGTTCTGACAATTGCTGTGGGGGCATAAATTCAGTTGACAATATTATTAAAAGTAACTTTTCTCTGTTGGATCTGAATAAAAAGATTGAAATAAAGAGGTTAGGGCGACCGATGCCGGTTTTAAAATTAGACCAAACATGTGCCAAGAAAAAGGATGGTCGGTCTTACACCAGACATTTTAACCTCCGAAATCTTGTGGCGAATGGAATTTCACTTTAAAGCTAGGAAACGGCAAAGTCGAAGGGCTAACCATCGACAAAAAGATGTTCAATAACACTTTTTTGCCATCAAACCGATATATTTTTTAACGTTTTCGACCTTCTCCTGATTTTTTTTTGAACTTTATTGATTTGTAGTTACAATAAACTGTTTTAATGGTTTACCCTTCTGGAATCGATAAGTACCTACTTATTAATTTCTTTTAGTGTGCAACAATTACCATTCAAGAGGGCGCCGAATTCATTTTTTAAACGATTTTAACGAGTTTTGGGTAAAAAATGGGCGTGGCACCCCCAAAACTTTCCGCCTTCGGCGGATAAGCCTCCGGCAGCGCCTGCAGCGGGCATCCCCCTATTCGTACGAAAAAACCTACTTAAATTGCGCACTACCTATTTAAAACCTCACGAGCCGCCACTGAACGCGACACATCGCCATCGCTATGAAGATTGGAAGGAATATTGATTGATTACCGATATTTCTGCTCTCAATCTGATTGGTTTAAAGCCCGAATTTTTGTGACATGGTTTTGCCGTACTTCCAGAATAAACAAGGAAAGAAAATTAGGATTGGCGATAACTTGTCGTCACGTTACAAATCATATCCAGAAGTGCAAACTTTACTCATCACCTTCTTAGTTCCACTAAAAAAGTGTTGGAGCACAATTCTAACAGATTGGAAACTCAAAAAAATGGACTCCTCCAAAACTCCCGATTTTCCCATGTTGTAAAAAAGAGCCTTGAATGGAATTGAAGCAACTTCTAAAAAAATAATCTTGTCATGTTTTATAGCATAGCTCAAGAAAATTTATTTATTTACGAACTTGCCACTTTACAATTTTAGAGGCAAGATAATACTGTCTAAAAATACGTAACATCCAAATAAAATATCCATTGACATATACATATTCCTTAAAATATCAAATATCTAAAAAAAAAAAAATGAATCTCATCCAGTTTTGTAACCCTCCCCCTGAACGCTGGCACACCTAGGCCGAACACACAGACCCGCGCACTCAACCAATTCGCCCCCCTAACAATCCTTGACATGAGTTCACTCCTGCCAGTTTGTGCGATGAAAAGGCACCCTAAATACTTCTGTATGCCTACCTCTTCTGTTCGCAACATGCAACCAAATCAAACCAAGTAATGCAGGGCAATCTATGGAAGAATGCGCGACCCTGTGCAAAAAGCACATATCTATGAAGAACCCCCTCCTCTCCAGGGAATCAATGCCCAACAAGCCTCTCACGTGACCATACTCATACTGATCCCAGGCATCCACAACGGTAAACCATTAATCTTAGAAATGCGTTCCGTATTCGCTCTATACGCTCAATATGAGAACCATAAGATGGATTCCAGGCCACAGAACAACATTCCAGAACAGAACGAACAAGGAAACAATAGAGAATCTTTAGAGTAAAGATAGAAAAGTCAGCAGAAGATCCAAAACTAGACGAAAATTACGAAAACCATAATTCCCGGAATAATTCAATGCTTTCGAGCACTCTTAGCTTTTTTTTTAAACATCTAGAATGCCTAAACGCAAAACGAAGAGTGGAAGAAATCGCGTCAATGTTAAACCTGGAGAGCCTGTGGAGCTGGCTAGATTTCAATAGATTTGAAGATATTGAGGATGATGTTGAAACTTCTGATGATGAATCATTGTGTTCTTAAAGAAAAAATGCAAAAATTAATTTTAATATCGATGAAACTAGTCTATTTCAAATAGGCCTTTCCTATATCAGCGAAGATTTTCCTACAGAGCACTGTAATGAAGAAAAGTCCAATGATAACATCTTGGAGAAGCATCTGGAAGTCCTGAACATTGATGTCGATAAATTCGTCGTAGTAAAAGTTCCAATAGAAAATTTGCCAAGCCTTAAATATTATGCAGCCAAAGTTGTGGAGAAATATCACCAAGCTCCTTAGTTAGTGAGAATTTTAAGAAAAAAGAAAGATATATATATTTTCGCTTCCCAGATATTCATGACCCAAGTATTGTTGAAGATGGCTATATTTTATAAATCCTCAATCCAGTGCCTTTAAGTAGAATTTTACCAACAATTCTTGTTAGTATATAGATATGTGAACTCAGCTTTGGGATTTTTTTTTCTTGGATCATGCCGCTGCCATCCACCTAGCTCTTGTTGGACTGGATATTAATATTTCTATGCATCTTACACTCAACACCTTTCTCAAAGGTACAATACCCAGGTTTTCTGAAAACTGGTTAGATTATTTAATGCATCCTGTTTGCATGGGTGCTGTAATCATTTAATGAGAAGGCCCACAAATCTGAATAATAATGAGAAACGCCATAAACTTATGGAATACTGGGTGAACCTACCTGCTCTTGATAAAAGCGACAGGACTTCTGTGCAAAAAAATGCTAAGCAAGTGACGTTATTAAAATTGTACTCATGTCTCCATGTAGACCAATAGATTACAGGTATATTATAGATAGCCAAAAGGCACGACAATATACATTGAGATAGTTTACCCTAAATGTAATTCAATAATTTATTATAGGCCGCATTTTTATCACATTAATTGACATAACCGAATATCAAGAGAAAAGTGGAAACAACTTTTAAATAACTTACCATGAGATCACGTGACTGTTGTGAACCAATCACATCAATCTCTAGGTGTCCAATATATTAATTTCTTAGTAAATTATGTTTTCAAGAGAAAAGTGGAAACAACTTTCAAATAACTTACCATGAGATCACGTGACTGTTGTAAACCAATCACATCAATCTCTAGGTGTCCAATATATTAATTTCTTAGTAAATTATGTTTTCATGCAAGCTTTACATCAAAATTTTATAGGTCAGAAGGGTAAACAACACTACACTGAATTTTTATTAAATTAACTTAAACGCTAAAATATAGTTACTATTACAAGATAGGTACCTTATTTTCAAAACACTCACTTTGTACTCGACAGGGACAGCAGCAAACTTAAAATGGAACAGAATATTATTTCTTGGCCAGTGTTTTAAGAAGCCGTTTTGTTTCATTATTTCAGATTTCTTTTAAGTATATATACAAACTCAAAAGAAGTCTGCATAATAATAAATTTCCCATGCTCAACCAAATAAATCTCAATCCATATTTTAATTAAAATTTGTATATTTTTCAATCGCATCTACTAAATTGGTCAAGTAAATTATCTATTGCATTTTCTAACTTATTTCAATGTATTCCGTGTGAACGAAAAAAGTTCGTGAAATAAAACACAGCTAGGAAGTGCTGTTACTGCTTTAGAAAATGAGATCTCCAAGTTGATGCGGTTTATGCAAGACGCCCCTAAGGCATTTGACGTGATTAGCTTCCATAAAATACTGATATTGATATGACTGGCAAGTTGCTAACTGGTGGCCTGATGGTAGCCAAATTATTCAAATAAATAATTTTCGAACTACCGAGATTACTGAGGTTCCAAAATACGACGTCAAAATACCAAACTATTGCATTGATATCTCATTCACATTCCCGAGAACTCAAGCTCTGCCCAGCTCTGTAAAACTGCACATAAATTACATTATCTAAAACTAGAACTTTCACATTAGTTGATATGATTAGATACACCAAGATTAACACTAACTTATTTCGTTAATTTTTATATGTATTTATTTTCTTAAAAAGTAGGTACTACATAAATATTTACAGGATCTAATGATCATATAATTTTAGAAGAAAGCCTCGACTATAAACAAAAAAAAACACTCTTTATATGTTGGTCCTATATATCTATCACCTCAATT
>MU188483.1:8633-39825 GCA_016904865.1 Pissodes strobi | reverse complement strand
ACTTTTTAACTGAAAGTAGACTATATATATCTATACGAGCAGTAGTACAAATATTAACAGACGTTTTTCAGAGTTTAATGATATTTGGTAGAGATGTAGCAAAGATTCCTTGTTTCCGTAGCAGTTTTCTTTTTGGCAGTCTCGGTGGCATAACATTTGGTTTAACACATTTTCTGTTTACAAGTAAAGTGGCAAAGTCTGCAAATTATTCTGTGTGTGCTTTTTCATTTATTACTATGGGTTGTTGGATGCATTGCAGGTTAGTAAAGCATATTTGAGTGTATAGTTATCGTAATTGCATATGACATGCATATCACATACATGCACTTACTTATTAACGTTTAGTACCTTATGCAGTGTTGGTATAACTAATTCATATGTTCATGTTAAGTGCCTTAATCCTACATAGCGTTTATTGATGATGATTATGCATCATATATTTAATTTTAAGTGAAACTTTACACACGCACAGTAGGGTAAGTTCATGTCATGCAAGTAGTTGAGTTAGTAGTGGGTATCACTTGAGCCGTGCGCATGCTTCAAAGCAACATTTGTTACAGGCAAGAAAGAAGTTTCAGTTCAGTAGCGTGTTATCCGATTACACATATATTTTTTTTAATTGTGCTTTTTGTAACCTAAGTCTCGCTCTACATCTTTTTATATCAGATCTGAAATATCCTATTCATAACCAAATATACCTCAAACACCTCTACCCTATCTGTTATATCCAAAACCTATATCAGGTCAAATTAGTCATTGTTTAAGTTTTACTTGTAATACCCATAATACCCCATAATATACCGCTTATTAATTTTTATATAATAATAATAACCTAAAGCTTAGTAATTCTCCCTTTAATTTAATTTCAGTTTCAGCTTTGGTTTCAATTTAGTTTAGTACCTAAAAGATTTACAATATTATATATAGATAGGTGTTCCTATCTACCTTACCTCAAAATGTCCCTTTTAAATATGAGGTAACCCGCCTATTTAAAATATTATTTCATTAGACCTTATACATTCGGTTTTGGGACACCCCATATGTAAAGAAAGAAAAAGAGAAAAACAAGTCATAAATTGAAGTCGGGTTTTGCGAGGTTTTCGTTCGAGAAGAGAGACAGAGAATTGAAGACCAGCGTAGTGTACGGGTGATTTTTGTGACTGGATTTTGCTTTTGTGCTGTAACATGTTGTCCAGGTCAGTAAAATTTATAATATTGTTATTAACATAATTTGTACAAGTATTTCTTTTATTCTCATGGATAATTGATATTTGATGGCATAATATGTGTACCTATTTAATAAAATCGTGTTATGCTGTGAACAACACTGCTTTAAATGATAACAGAAAATTTATTATTTGCTGTCTTTTCGTGCTAGGATTTTAGTTTTAGTATGACTGAGAGTGTATGCAAGAGCCTTGATGAATCTACTAACCATTTCCTACCCTGACGGGAGAATATCCTAGTTATAAATTAATGTAATGATCATTCTAGAGATATTGGCCCAAATTGCAACTAAATAGCTGGGTAGCCTCCGTAATCCAGGACTCCAGTACCTTCCAGCGGCGTCTGACTAACTAACAACAACCTCTTCAGTTTTATATGTATTGTGTGGATATTGTGAAGCTTTCTTTCTTCCAAGTGTGGAACTACGAATTGTAGCACGAGAGACAGTAATTTAAAAAATTATTATACTAATAAAGGTTATACAGCATAATTCGGTTTAGGAATTAAATCGAGGGTTTCTCTGCCGTACTCTTTTCCCTCGTGAATTCCAGGCTGAGTCCGTCCCGTTGTTCTCTAATAATCTGGCACGTTTTCTCTAATAAATTAGGTGTATTAGGAATCTGTGTTTTAATTTACATGACGCACCTTTCCCTCAAGTTTCCCTAATTTTGTTACCATCGGACGCATTATGAGTGAGTAAAATTGTGCACAACATAGGGATTGGATATCTTTTTAATCTATTTTGACGGTCATTGGCAAAATAAAGACAAAGCACAACTTATCTCATTCAACTATGTTGAACAGGCCCGGGTATGTTATACTACAAATATTACGTAATCAGTTAGTTATTAACTTTGTTCATGGAAAAGCCTCTGATATCGAGAGAGTTTTTATAATAATTTAAGTCAAAGTCACACAATACTTTATTGTCAACAGATTTCACACTTATGGACAAAGCTGTTGACAATAGTAAAAAAAGACAGTGAACACAACAAGTTTCTATTAAATTACTAAAACCTATATCTCACACAAAAAAATAAATATATATAAAACATGATAATATGCAAAAGTAAAACACAACACAATCGATCAAACACAAAACTGTCAGTCCTCAACAAGCATGGCTCTGAGAATAATACTCATGCAGGATCTACAAGACTCTACCCAACGACGAGTTCTTAGACATATATTCAAAATTTTTTAAAGTTAATTTCTTTCAATCTATACCTTGAGACGGAAATAATAGTCAGTGACGTCAGTCACTAGTTCGAAAACAGACCAACGTGAGCGGCTTAAAGTAATATTTAATATTTAACAATAAATCTGGTATGAAATGCTCGCAAAATGCCGCTTATTCTAAATGCAGACACAGCGTTCCGGCACAAAACGTGCACCGCTGCCAAATTCATTGTGGCCCGTATACGCGCGTTACGCGGAGCATTTGAAGCAGCTGTATTTTAACAGAGGTTTGCGATCGACGGTCGTAAATGTACTGATATTTTACGACCGTCGCGGGCGGAGGTCGCAACGTTGCAACAGTAAACGAGCATGTACCCTGTGAGAGATCTGTTGCATAGTCGCGCTTGCGGGTTTAGGTTATCGTTTTGTTTTAAAATTGAAAATGTTTCTGTTTTCCTAAATACCTAGGGCCTCAAATCGTGAAAAAGTGCATGCTACATTTGCCACACATGACGTCGTACGCGTGAGAGATCGTGTTAGCTTGTTTATTTAAACTTAAATTGATTGTAACGTATCGGAATCAGTTCTAATGACTAAAATAAATTGGAACTAACTGAAACTAACCGAAAGTGTATTGAACGACTATCCAAAACTAACGAAAAGCACCAAAACGGGCTAAAACGTATCGAAATAGATTTAAAATATTGAAATAAGTTAAAACTAACCCAAATTAAGCGAATTTTGGTGACTAACCAAAAACATTAAAATTGCTTATAACGTATCAGAACCGGTTCAAATTACTAAAATAAATTGGAACTAACTGGAAGTAACCGAAAGATGATTGAATGACTATCCAAAAATAACTAAAAGCACCAAAACGGGCTAAAACATATCGAAATAGATTAAAAAGATTGAAGTAAGTTAAAACTTACCCAAATTAACCGAATTTAGGTGACTAACTAAAACTAACCAAAACATTAAAATTGCTTATAACGTACCGGAACCGGTTCAAATGACTAAGATATATTAAAACTAACTGAACTTTACTGAGACTTGACTGAACGACTAACCAATAGTAGGTAACTAAAAGCATCAAAACGGGCTAAAACGCATCGAAATAGATTTAAAATATTGAAGTAAGTTACTAACTTAAATTAACCGAATTTTGGTGACTAACCAAAAACCCTAAAATTGGTTATAGTGTAACGGAACTGGTCCAAATGATTAAAATAAATTAAAATTAAATTAAATTGAACGACTAACCAAAATGGACCAAAAGTAACCAAAGGCATCAAAAGGGGCTAAAACAAGTTGAAACTAACAATTAACCGAATTTTGGCGACTAACTAAAGTTAACCAAAAACATGAAAATTGGATATGACGTATCGGATCCGGTTCAAATGACTAAAATAAATTAAAACTAACTAAACTTAACCAAAAGATGTTGAACCAAAACTAATCAAGAGTAACCAAAATGGGCTAAGACGTATCGGAACAGATTAAGAATAAAATAAGTAACTAACCCAAATTAACCGAATTTTTGCGACGACCTACATTATTAACCAAAAACGTTTAAATTGTTTTAACGTATCGGACCGGTTCAAATGGCTCAAATAAATTGGAACTTACTGAAAGTAACCGAAAATTGATTGAATAACCAACCAAAGCTAACCAAAAGTAACTAAAAGCACCAAAACTGGCTAAAACGTATCGAAAAAATTAAAAATATTGAAGTAAGTTGAAACTAATTCAAATTAACCTTATTTTGGTGACTAACCAAAAATACTAAAATTGGTTATAACGTTTTGGAACCGGTTCAAATAACTAAAATAAATTAAAATTAACTGAAATTGGCCGAAAGTGAACGACTAACCAAAAGTAACCAAAATGGGCTAAAACATATCAGAACAGATTAAAAATATTAAGCTTATAAGGTGAAACGAACTTGAATTAACCGAATTTTGCCGACTAACTAAAATTAACCATAACGGATCGGAACCGGTTCAAATTACTAAAATAATTTAAAACTAACTAAACCTAACCGAAAGCTGATTGAATGACTAACCAAAACTAATCACAAGTAACCAAAAGCACCAAAACGGGCTAAACCGTATCGGAATAGATTGCAAAAATTAAAGTAAGTTAAAACTAACCAAAACGAACCGAATTTTTGCAGCTAACCAAAACTAACCAAAAAGATTAAATTTGATTATAACGTATCGGAGTCAGTTCAAATGACTAAAAAAAAATTGAGCGAGTCTGGTAGTAGTCGAGACACTGATGTGTAAACATATCCTATAACGACATCGGTTGTAAAAAAACAGCACGTTGTGTTCCCGAGCGGTCACCCATCCAAGTCCATCCAAGTACTAACCCCGCCCGACGTTGCTTAACTTCGTGATCGGACGAGAACTGGCATTTTTAACATGCTATGGCCATTGCTTGTACGTTTTTTGGTCATAGAATAAAAATTAGGTTTAATAACCAAGTTTAAAATAATAAAAAATCAACGCGAACGAAGCCTCGGGTAAAAGCTAAAAGTGTCCTATGTTCTTTACTATACTCTTGAAAATATCTGTACAAAATTTCATGATGATCGGAACAGTTTATGCGTGAAAGCTTAAGAAACAAACAAACAAACACATTCGCATCTGTAATATTAGTTAGGATTATTTTATAATACTTACTGGCAGCTTCGGAGTGGATTAATTCACTGCACAAATTCGACACGATAATCTAATGCCATCAGGAATAACATCAATATATGGACACAGCTTATTTACCTAGTAATCGTGGGCCGACATCCTTAGATTTGGGAAAGTCAATAACCAAATTTTGCAAATTTTAGAAGAGGGCTATGACTCAATATTGTTTTAAACGTCTGGACATCTGAATAATACTTTTGACAGTTCGTTTAATTTAAAATAAGAATATGCTCTTTTATCATCTAAAATCCGTTTAAAAACGATTTTAAATGACAAAATTGTATAAAAACCCGAAAATTCGGACTTTTTTAGGACGATAGCCGTGGCTTCTGACGAATTTGTCGTGGATTTTGAAGCTAAAATTCATTTTAAATTCAACCGTCCATTAAAAATAAGCTGTGCTATGGATCCAAATACACTGCGAATATAATAATTAATAAATAATAATTTTGACTGTTCGTTTAATTTAAAATATGCTTTTTTATCATCTAAAATCCATTTAAAATGATTTTAAATGGCAAATTGTATATAATACCGCCCTAGCGGCTAGAATCGGTTTACACATTTTCGTCCCATTTGCCGAGATTTACCCTCATACTGCCGCGTAAGATGTTTACACATCAATAAGTTGGAACTAACGGAAAGTTGTTTGAACGACTAACCAAAAGTGACTAGAAATAGCCAAAACGGGCTAAACAGAATCAGAACAGGTTAAAAATATTACAGTAACGTTATGGCTAATTATATATTAATAGATTTTCCTTTTTTTTTCGGTTTTCATATCTGCACATTTTTAATGTGTAAACATCTTACGCGGCGGTATGAGGGTAAATCTCGGCAAATGGGACGGAAAAGTGTAAAGCGATTGTAACATTATAAGCCGTCGCATTGAGGAGCAAGCTAATCCAGGACGTCAGTGAAGGATTTTTATACAATTTTGCCATTTAAAATCGGTTTTAAACGGAATTTGGACGATATAAAAGCATATTTTAAATTAAACGAACCGTCAAAAGTATTATTCAGATGCCTAGACTTTTAAATCAATATTCAGTCATGGCCCTCTTCTATAATTTTCCTTGTATACCTAAGTTTGTTTTTTTTAATGGACGGTTGAATTAAAATGAATTTTCGCTTCAAAATCCACGACAAATTCGTCCTAAGCCACGGTTATCGTCCTAAAAAAGTCCGAATTTTCGGATTTTTATACAATTGTGTCATTTAAAATCGTTTTTAAACGGATTTTAGATGATAAAAAAGCATATTATTATTTTAAATTAAACGAACTGTCAAAAGTATTATTCAGATGTCCAGACAGTTAAAATAATATTGAGTCATAGCCCTCTTCTAAAATTTGCAAAATTTGATTATTGACTTTCCCAAATCAAAGGACCAAGATTATAAGGTAAATATGCTGTGTCCATATGTTGATGTTATTCCTGGTGGCATTAGATTTTCGTGTCGAATTTGTGCAGTCAATTAATCCGCTCCGAAGCTGCCAGTGCGTATTATTAAAGAATCCTAACTAATATTATAAATGCGAATGTTTTTGTTTTTATTCTATGAACAAGCTAAAATGTACAGGTAACGGCCATAGCACGTTGAAAATGCCAGTTCTCGTCCGATCACTGAAGTTAAGCAACGTCGGGCGTGATTAGTACTTGGATGGGTTACCGCTTGGGAACATAACTTGCTGCTGTCATTTTTTTTACAACCGATGTCGTTATAGTATATGTTTACACATCAGTCTCGAGTACTAGCAAACTCGCTTAATTTGTTTTATTTATTTTTGTTTTAATTATGGTAATGTTTAATATTATTGCTAAAAATGCATTTATTTAATTATATACCTATATTATAAACACTCGTGTGTTTGTATTTTTACTTTTTTAAACTCTGCTTTTGGAAACTATATGAATTTCAACGCAAATCACATTTTTGGGTTTTTATTCATCATTTTCAATTTCTCCCCGGTTGCATCTTTGCGAAGGACTGTGAATTTTTGTATTGTTAATTCAAAATATTAATTTGTAAAATGGAAAGAGCGAAGCTTCGACAAGTCTTGGCCCCCTTGCGAAAAAAGTGAAAATGCATTTAACTGTGGGCGAACATGCATTGGTAAAAACCGTGTATGTTTGTTTGTTAAACGAAGCTATTGATAACGTTACAGCTGATAATTGGCAGAAGTGTATCGAACATGTCATAAAACAAAAAATGATACTACGGTCGAAGTTATAGTTGAACCTCTTATTATCAATGTTGGTTCCGAAAGTAGTGATAGTAATGATTCTAAATCAAATTCTGATCAAACCTCCGATAACGAGTAGGAAACTTAAAATTGCATTGATTTTTGATGTAAACTTTCGATGCAACTTTCAATATGGTATTTTATGATAAGAAAAACCCCTTATCATATGACTCTTTTTTTCCTAGCCTTAATGAATACATAGTACTATTTGTTTGTAGTACAATTTTGTTGCTTGTTACTAGACTTAGGAATAATTTTGAATATACGTTTTTTTGCATATTTTAGACTAAAATCATGCATATTTATGTGCATAAACTTTATTTTTTTAAGTGGATATTTGCCTAAGTCTACTTATTACTATTCCATTATATAGTTATTATAACATATTAATTTATAAAGCAGTTGTATCCGCCACTGGAATTTCCTTCTCTCTTCCCTTACCCCTCGAGGCGCGCCTTAAAACTAAAAATGAGTCACTGACTATTATTTCCGGCTTGAACTTATAGCTGAAAGATGGTTGAAAATGTTTATGCTTTCATACATTAAAGAGTTTTTGGTTAGAATGTACCTTAAAATTGGTAGTGGCACCACATTATCACATCAAGTATTATAGTGATTTACATGATTCACATTTCGATATTTTTTATATATTATACCTACAAGCTGTTTCCAATATAAAGATACACGGAAAGGTCAACATTTTTTCGTGAGCAAAAAGGTGTCTACAATGATCTCTAAGTCTTGACCTGAGAATGTATTTAATGGATCTTTTTGTGCGCTCCAACAAACAGTGATTGCAAAAATTGTTGGCTACAATATCCCCAAACTACTATACTGTATATCAACTGAGATTCTATTAGAGAATAATTAGTTTATTTAGCTAAAGCGGTTCCCAACTAATTAGAAACTATTTTACCTGTACAACATCCCCATGTGTTTTTTTATTTATGCTTACTTTGTGTTCTTGAAACTTTAATCAGGAATCGGTGTGGATTCCCAAAAATCTGGTACAGAAAAGCTCATTTAGTTGGTCCGCACCAAGACAGTCTAAAAGAGTGAATATTTGTTTTCCGCACATTAAAGCAAAGAAAGTTAGAGTCTTAACACTCTCGAAATGCCTTCTAATTATCTATTCTATATGCATATAATTGTAATATCATCAGCAAATAGTGTAAATGGTCCCTTCCATCAACGGATGCCAAATCATTAATATAAAGCGAGACTAAACTCTGCGATACTCCATGATTAACATTTCACAATTCGGATACATCATCCCTCGACGTCACAGTCTGACTTCGAATGGAAAGATAGGATTAGAGCCAATTCACTGCAATTCCTCTAAACTCATAAGAATATAGTTTCTGCAGAAGCATCCGGCGCTTTACGCAGTCAAACGCCTGCACTGCAGAATATCTCTGCAACAACCTTTCCTTCATTTAAATTCATGTAAAGTCTGTGTCTCCAAGAAATTAAAAATAGCATTCCCACGGCTCTTTCTGAAATATCCAAATTGACAATTGGTTAGTATAACTATGACGCTCTACAAAACAGCGTTCTCTCAACCAGTCAGTCTCTTCAAAATCTTGGACAAAGTTGGAAGCAGTTTTATGGGGCATGGAGTGACAACAGTCATGTTAAGACAGGCTGGAAACAGACCGGGTTCAGATGAGCAGTTATACCTAGCCTTGCAAAGCACGTGAAGTACTGTATCTGAGACATGGCTCAAATACTATTCCAGCCAAATACTTATTCTTTAGACCTCTTCAAAAAATATGTTTCATTTCTGATATATCTACCGGCATAAAATAAAATTTCTCCCCAACTGAGATATACAGCATAAAATGCACAGCGTCCCGTCTGACAGAAACAGTATTTACTAGTGAGTGTGCCACTGTTGAAAAGTAGGTTTTTAAACCTCGGCATTCACACCAACTTCACCATATATTGCCAATTATTATATTCAAACTATCTCTTGTTTTATTTTAGGTACTATTCAATCTGCTTTGGTAATATTGTTCTTTAGCAACCTATATATGACACCTATAAATATTAAAATACGCATTAAAAAGTCGCATGAATTAAACTTTCTAATAGTATGTAATGACCTTAAATTAATTTTTGAGGTTCTTATTCCTCCTGTAACCTACGGTGTTTCTTTTTTCCGCAATGGAAAGCAACCTAGTTAAGTATTTTAAATTATTTTTAATTTGTCATACATAACGTCATGTAGATATTTTTTTTACCTTTAACTCCACCTCTCCTGTAAAACATTTTAGGTATCAGTATTCTAAGGCAAAATTTGAAATGATGAAACTGCAGGAACTTTTGCGAGAAAAAGCATGGACGAGAAATGATCCTGTTATAGAAGAACAAATTGAGATGATAGATGTATAGGACCAACATATAAAGAGTGTTTTTTTTGTTTATAATCGAGGCCTTCTTCTAAAATTATATGATATTAGATCCTGTAAATATTTATGTACCTACTTTTTAAGAAAATAAATACATATAAAAATTAACAAAATAAGTTAGTGTTAATCTTGGTGTATCTAATCATATCAACTAATGTGAAAGTTGTAGTTTTAGATAATGTACTTTATGTGCAGTTTTACAGAGCTAGGCAGAGCTTAAGTTCTCTAGAACGTGAATGAGATATCAATGCAGCAGTTTGGTATTTTGACGTCCTGTTGTGGAACCTAAGCAATCTCAGTAGATAGAAAATTATTTATTTGAATAATTTGGCTACCACCAGGCCACCAGTTAGCAGCTTGCTAGTCACATCAATATCAGTATTTTACGAACAAAGAACAAAGAAATTTATTGGTGCTAACCAAAGTTTACACAAGTCAAAAGTGAATCTAAAAGCCAACAAGTTACAACCTACAACTATTAAAGAAGCGTGTTATCTTCGCACACACACCGCTCGTCGAGTGCCATAAGATCTCCCATTAGTGTGTGTGCCACTGCCATAAAAAAGTAAAGATAATTATGTGGAACTAAGCTCCTATAAGTATATTAGACCAAATCATAGAAATTGTTATTTAAGTACTCTTGGAAACTGTAGCAGTGGCGCTTCTAAAAACCTAGCTGCTAGGGCGGTATTAGATTTTCATGTCCATGATGTCGATATAGGACATGTGTTTACACATCAGTGTCTCGAGCATTAGCAGACACGCTCAATTTTGGTTGTGTAAACATCTTACGCAGCGGTATGAGGGTAAATCTCGGCAAATGGGACGGAATGTGTAAATCGATGTGACATTAACCTGTGCGCATAGATAAATAAGGGGGAGCCCCGCATTGAGGAGCAAGCTAATCCAGGACGGCCGCGGTTGCAACAACTCAAATGGCGCTTCTAAAAAGCTAGCCGCTAGGGCGGTATTAGATTTTCATTTTATTATTTCCGCAGTGTATTTGGATCCATAGCACAGCTTATTTTTAATAGACGGTTGAATTTAAAATGAACAAATTCGTCCGAAGCCACGCCTATCGTCCTAAAAAAAGTCCTTAAATTTCGGATGTTTATACAATTTTGCCATTTAAAATCGTTTTAAATGGATTTTAGACGATAAAAAAACATATTTTAAATTAAACGAACTGTCAAAAGTATTATTGAGATGCCCAGACGTTTAAAACAATATTGAATCATGTATCTCATCTAAAATTTGCAAAATTTGGTTATTGACTCCCAAATTAAAGGATGCCGGCCCAAGATGACTAGCTGGTAGTGAATAAGCTGTGTCCATAGGTTGATGTTATTCCTGGTGGCATTAGAATTTCGTGTCCAATTTGTGCAGTGAATTAATCCACTCCGATTGAAGCTGCCAATAAGTATTATTAAAGAATCCTAACTAATATTATAAATGCGAATGTGTTTGTTTCTTATGATTTCACGCATAAACTACTCAATCGATCATTATGAAATTTTGAAATGAGAGCTACTCAAATGTTTGTGCATGTCGATATAGGATATGTTTACACATCAGTGTCTCGCTCGAGTACTAGCAGACTGGCTCATTGTTGATGTGTAAATATCTTACGCGGCGATATGAGAGTAAATCTCGGCAAATGGGACGGAAATGTGTAAACCGATGTGACATTATAACTCGTGCGCATTGAGAAGCAAGCTAATCCAAGACGACCGCGATTGCAATGACTCAAATGGCGCTTCTAAAAAGCTAGCCGCTAGGGCGGTATTAGATTTTCATTATATTATATTCGCAGTGTATTTGGATCCATAGGACAGCTTATTTTTAATAGACGGCTGAATTTAAAATGAACAAATTCGTCCGAAGCCACGGCTATCGTCCCAAAAAAGTCTGTAAATTTCGGATTTTTATACAATTTTGTCGTTTAAAATCGTTTTTAAATGGATTTTGGACGATAAAAAAGCATATTTTAAATTAAACGAACTGTCAAAAGTATTATTCAGATGCACCGACGTTTAAAACAATATTGAGTCATGGCTCTCTTCTAAAATTTGCAAAATTTGGTTATTGACTTTCCTAAATCAAAGGATGTCGCCCCAAGATAACTAGCTGGTAGTGAATAAGCTGTGTCCATAGGTTGATGTTATTCCTGGTGGCATTAGATTTTCGTGTCGAATTTGTGCAGTGAATTAATCCACTACGATTGAAGCTGCCAGTAAGTATTATTAAAGAATCCTAACTAATATTTTTCTTTAGGCTATGCTAATATTATAAATGCGAATAACTAATATTATAAATGCGAATGTGTTTGTTTCTTACGCTTTCACGCATATACTACTCAACCGATCATCATGAAATTTTGTACAGATATTTTCAAGAGTATACTAAAGGACATAGGGCACTTTTCGCTTTTACCCGCTGCTTCGCTCGCGTTGTTTGTTACGGTTAGTTTTAATCCTATTTTTTATTTTCTTTAAATTATATTTGTAACAAGTTTTTTTTTTGATTTTGGGCATGCCTTGGGTTAGTTTTGGTTAATTTTTGTTCGTTGCGCCCCTGTAGCGAGCGGAGACCTATGCGTGAAGTTTAATATTAGACATTCTAATGCAAACGTTACAAATGTAAACATCGCACGTCAGGCGGTATCTGTGACGAGAATGTGTTTTGCAGGCTGTCTGTAACCGTTAGTGTAAAACGGGTTGTTTCTAACGCCAGAATATAGACAACCAATTCCAAATATGTAGTTGCCTATATTCAGGAGTCACGCGGCCTAAGGTGGCATTAGATTTTCATGTCGATGATGTCGATATAGGATATGTTTACACATCAGTGTCTTGAGTACTAGCAGACTTGCTCAATTTGTTTTTTAAGGTTATTTTGTTTATTTTTTTTTAATTTGGGTTAGTATTCGTTAGTTTTGTTTGAGCGAGAGGAGGGCCATGCCTGAAGTGAAATAATAGTCAACGTTTCATACACATGAATCTTCGCAATATCGCAATGAAATCCACTCCTGTGTACTGAGACTATTGTTTACTAGAAGCGGAAAACGGTAGCAAGCACTTAGAAGGGGAAAACGGTAGCAAGCACGCGAAAATTTTTTGGAAATCACGCCCAAGCTGCCAAAATTTGTTAATAATTATTGCCGTTATTTCTTCGGAAAATTATCTAAAAATAAAACATGTACATATTATATGAGCAACAAAATATTTTGTGTACTTACTTGAAAAACAAAAACATGGGTTAAATTTTAAAATGAAGGTCACTTCGAGGAAAAACATACTGGATAGAAACGAAAAACCATCCAAATAACGCACGAAAACTACCTAAACAACTAACCGTCTAATATGAATCTGAAGTGTAGCAGATCTACGAGAAGCGTCTAGCTGCACCAGAATGGATTTCGATTGCGTAGCTTCGTGCATGCTCGGTTTTGACACACATTTGGCAAAGGGCTTTAAATTTTTGGTGAATTGCTAAAAACCCTCTGAAGCTAGAGGACAGAGGGCGATGAATTGCTTTCAGCAAGCCTGGTGGCGCAATAGTTAGTACGCTTTGCTTATGATAAGATGATCCAGGCTCGATTTCCATCAGTGGCGAGAGAGATTTTTTATTTTCTTTTAAGGTTATGTTTGTAAAAAGTTTTTTTTCTCATTTTGGGCTAGTTTTAGTTAGTGTTTGTTGGTTGTGGTACCGTAGTGAGCGAAGCGAGCGGAGGGCCATGTGTGAAGTGAAATAGTCAACGTTTCATTACGCGCGAAGCTTCGCAATCGAAGTTCATTCTGGTTCAGCTATACTCTTGTGACCTACGTATATAATAGGATAGAGGCATCGATACTGGACAGACTGTACTCCATGCAATAATAGGTTTGTTCTAGCAGCGATTTCAAACGGTTCCAAACCATCCGGAGTTTGCGCATAGCGATATAAGCGACGCTTATATCGTTATGCGGAAACTCCGGATGGTTTGAAACCGTTTGAAATCGCTGCTAGAACAAACCTAATATTATTTGACGCCACGCAGAGGCCGCTGTGCCAAATTTCAAATGTTAGGAAACTACTATTTGAGCACGAAAAATCTTTTAGCAGTGGTAACATGGTTTAAGATTGAATTGCTATTTTATTATTATTTTTTTTAATAATATGATTATAGTGGATCTGTTCTCCTGAAAGGAGGACACTCCTACCTATACCAATAGAGTAACGTAGCTGGTATCGATACCGACTTGTTTTTGATGTGTAAACATCTTACGCGGCGGTATGAGGGAAATCTCGGCAAATGGGACGGAAATGTGCATGCGGATGGGGACGGAAATGTGTAAACGGCTGTGACATCATGACCATGGGCAGTGATTTTATGAAGGCTGCTTAAATATTTGGGCATGTCGATATAGGATATGTTTACACATCAGTGTCTCGCTCGAATACTAGCAGACTCGCTCATTTTTTTATTTTTTATATGTCTGCCTGCTAGTATCGGTCATCAGCATACAAAAGCACCGATTCCTGTAGTATATGTAAATGTATATTATACTCTGGTATGAAAATACATTTTTTTAAGCTACGCAAAAATTATATCAGGACTAATGTCACAAGAACTTCCAGGTTTTGTAGGAAAAAATTGATAATATAGCCATTGTCTTTATATAGCATAGTTGTCAACTTAAGTTTTTGCTTGAAAACAAGTTTTTGATGATTTATCCACAACGGATATTAGTATTCTGGGCCTTGGTTACTCATGTCACAATGCAATAAAAATTTTGTATCATGTAAGTTACTAAAACAAAATTAGGGAAGAGCTTAGTATTATCGATATTAGCACAAGTATCGATGCCAAAAGCACGGTATAAATAAGTATACGGTAGGTTCACTCGAGACAAATTTTCAATTTCGCCGACGGTGTTTGTCGACGGGGGAATCCGGATCAATCTGGTTCGTGGCCACCGTTGGCCCCGCTACGAGGGACAGTGTGCAAAGGCCCTGAGATTGAGTACTTTCGCGTCGCGTTGTCTTATAATATCCGAGGAAAACGCATCAGCGAATACTTTTTGAATCTCTCCCCACAGACTGCTCGCTGCTGCAGGTAGAGTAAAAACTTATTTTTTACCGTGCTGTGGCTTTTGCGTTTGATGCAAAAACATCAAACGATTTTTGCTGAGTGGATCTACTCGTATTATTTGTACTCTGCGAAAAGTACGTACTTGGAGTCGTTGAAATTCACTTCAGATTCGTCTTCGGTCGAGTAATGACGCGTTCGGTGACGGCTCTTCGGGCGCCAATGGCATGGCACAGGCCATTGGGCGACACGTGGCAAACGTTTAGTGACTGTTTTTCTCCCCGAGGAAGCACCGGACGTCAGAGCCCGACAACGTCGCGGTCGCCCTCCCCTAATAGGGCCCTCGCTCCAACAAGAGTGTAACAACTTTTCTGGGATGGGTCGTCCCAGCTCTAACTAAGCTGGGACGGGGGCTGCACCACGGCTCATCCTTGCCTAAAACCGCCTGCTTCCTGGCAGGGTAGCCAACGTAGTAGATTTTCTACTAAAACTGGTAGATTGAGGTCTTCATTTGGTGGACAAATTTATGTTCTTGTGGGCAGTAGAAAATCTAGTAGAATCAGAATTATAATTAAACAAATTCTATTTGTGTCGCTACATTCGTAACTCTAAGCCTATCGATGTAATTATTTGACAGACTATAGAAAACTATAACCGATTATTCGCCATCTAATTTAGTTGAGTGTGGAGCAGCTAGATGGCAGCACACTGTACGTTAAAACCGCCCCTCTTTCTACAGTATGGCAAATATGCCCGGAGAATCTGGGGGAATTACCGGCAGGCTTAGCGTGTATTGTAAATTGTAGATTTTAAATATGCTGGTCTTTCCACTCTCAATGATATTTTCGTTGGTTACGATCGTTTAGCAAATAGTGTAATATTATACGAGTGGCGGTACAATTATTTGATACTGAGGTAGGTACAGCAAGACACAAATATGATGAACAATACATTCAATTAAAATATGTTTTTACAGAGCTATGCCTAAAACACAATACACTCAAAAAAAATTGTGTGTACCTAAGACCAAACGACAGAAGTGAAAACTTTATAAGCGGGGTAATCGTTTGTCAGAATTTCGATCCGAGCCTTCGTTGCAAAAATACGGTCGAAAAACGCTATTCCCCCAAAATCCCCCCTTAAATTAGAGCCTCATAAAAATTTCGACCCCGTACCTCTTCCCTTTCTCTTGAAATTAATTATTTAAATTTTTCCTTCTTCCCCCTCCCCTGATGAAACGGGGGGAGGGGGGGGTACAGGGTCCCGTTTTCGTCCAAGATCTTCTTTTTAACCCGGCTACATCCCCTGAAAATTTCGGCCCTCTACCTATACGGGAACATGCCAGTCGAAGGAGCGTGACGCTACATATTTGAGCGTGACGGCTCGGTCTCATTCAAATTTCAACCACCACAAAAAAAAAAAACGCAAAATGCGCCTAAAGAAGTTTTCACTTCAAAAATGCGAGAAGCTTAGTTGGAGGACCCTACTTTTAAGGAGTGGTTGTTGGCTATTGATAGTACTACAGGAAAAGAGGCTAAATGCAAATTTAATGGGAAAATAATTAATAGTCGTTATGCCTACTTGAAAAGCCATGGAGAATCGAAAAAACATAAACAAAATGCAAGCGTTTTCTTGGGGAGGTCATTCCAAGGAAAAGTCCAACCAAAAAGTGTTTTATTTTAAAGTAATCACAGAGACCCTTTGGCTCTGGTAATACATTAATAAAAAATGAGTTTCCATATTCGTTTTTATTAAGGGCAGTTAGCAATACCTTATAGTAGATTTTTTGGTAGATTTAAAAAGTTTATAATTCTCGTCTAGTAGATTCGATAGTCTCATTTAGTAGACATACTTTCGGAAGTGTTGGCTACCCTGCTTCCTAGCTTTGTCGTATAGGTGGCCGTGGCTGCACTGGCAAATTGCCTCGTAGCAGTGCCAAACTGCACCCTTCTTGAAGGGTGTTACAACTGCCTACCAGTAGTTGGAATGGTTCATACTCCTCTCTAGTTCCAGGAACATAACCCTACTTTTGTATTTCATAATAAATTTCCTTTGAAAAATATTTTTGAAAAGCGAATTTACCAAATAAATAAAGTTATGTCGGAGTCAGAGGAACGGCCCCCGCAACAGTCACCTGAAAAAGTAAGGTTTGTTATGCATATAAGCATATAAAACATTAAATAATATTAAACAAATAAAGAAAAATTATATACCTACTCTACCTATTTGATTTTACTTTACAAACTTTTTAACTGAAAGTCGAGTATATTTACCTATACGAGCAGTAGTACAAATATTAACAAAATTTTTTCAGAGTTTAATGATATTTGGTAGAGATGTAGCAAAAATTCCTTGCTTCCGTAACAGTTTTCTTTATGGCACTCTTGGTGGCATAGCATTTGGTTTAACACATTTTCTGTTTACAAGTAAAGTGGGAAAGTCTGCAAATTATTCTGTGTATGCTTTTTCACTGATTACTATGGGTTATTGGATGCAATGCAGGTTAGTAAAGCATTTTGAAGTGTATAGCTGTCATAATTGCATACATGCATTTACTTATTAAAGTTTAGTACCTTTTGCAGTGTTGGTATAACTAATTCAGGTGTTCATGTTAAGTGCCTTAATCCTACATAGCATTTATTGATGATGATTATGCATCATATATTTATTTTTCAAGTGAAACTTCTTTATGCACGGTAGGGTAAGTTTGTTTCATGCAAGTTGCTATCTAACGAAAACATACAACGCTACATAGTCCAGTTAGTAGTGGGGATCACTTGAGATTTGCGCATGCTTCAATACAACATTTGTTATTTCAGTAGCGTATTATACCATTAATTACACATTGTTTTATTTTTAATTGTGCTTTTTGTAACCTAAATCTCACTCTACATCTTTTTATTTCATTTTTCTGAAATAAGCTATTTGTAACCAAATATACCTCAAATACGAGCCTCTACCCTATCTGTTATATCCAAAACCCATATCAGGTCAAATTAGTCATTGCTTTAGTTTTATTTGTAATACTCTATTGCACCTCTTACCGATTATTAACTTTTATGTTAATAAATAATAACCTAAAGCCTAATAATTCTCACTTTAATATTTTAATTTCAGTTTTGGTTTCAATTTAGTTTAGTACCTAAAAGATTTACAGTATTATAGATAGATAGGTGTTCGTATCTACCTTACCTTAAAATTTCCCTTTTAAATATTATGTAATCAGTTAGTTATTAACTTTGTTCATGGAAAAGCCTCTGACATCGAGAGAGTTTTTATAATAATTCAAGTCAAAGCCAAACAATACTTTGTTGTCAAAAGATTTAAGGCTTAATGATAAAGCTTTTGACAATGGTAAAAAAGACAGTGAACACCAGTTAATATTACTAAAACCTATATCTCACATAAAAAAAAATAAAAATATATTAAACATGATAATATTATAAAAGTAAAAAATAACACAATCAATCAAACACAAAACTATCAGCCCTCAACAAGCACGTGCTAAGACTAATACTCATCCAGGGTCTAAAAACTCTACCCAACAACCAGTTCTTAACAGATATCCCAGATTTTTAAAGTGATTTTCCCCAATTTACCTGAACATTTTTATGCTTTCATACATTGAAGAGTTTTTGGTTAGAGTCAAGGTTAGAGTATACCTTAGAATTGGTAGTGGCATCGCATTATCACATTAAGTATTATAGTGATTTACATGATTCACATTTCAATATTTTTTGTATATTATACAAGCTGTTTGCAATGTAAAGCAAGGTCAAAATTTTTCATGACCGAAAAGGTGTCTATAGTGATCTTTAAGTCTTGACTTGCAAATGTATCTAATGGCTCTTTTTTGGAGCACAAATAGTGATTGAAAAAGTTGACAATATCCCCAAAATACTATACCGTATCTTAAATAAAATTCTATTAAAGAACAGTAAGTTGATTTAGCTAAAGTGGTTCCCAACTCATTTGAAATTATTCTAACTGCATAACATCCCAATGTTATATTTTTATTTATGCTTACTTCATGTTCTTGAAACATTAGCCAGAAGTCAGTGTGGATTCCCAAAAATCTAGTACAGAATAGTAGTTGGTCTGCACCAAGCATTATATCCTTCAAAGACAATATGAAAGCAACGTTAAAGCAAAGAAAGTCACAGTCACACCAAATCTTAACACTCAATATCCCTTGCACTTATCTGTTATATAAATCCTCTCTATCCTCTCCTGGCCATAGAATTGTAACATCACCAGCAAATAGTGTAAATGGCCCCTTTAACTCAATGGACGCTAAATCATTGATACAAAGCAAGACCGAACCCTGGCATCCCATAATTCACAACTCACAATCCAGATACATTAATCCTTGACCTCACAATCTGACTTCGAATGGAAAAATAGGATGAGAGCCAATCCAGTGCAGCTCCTCTAAACTCATAAGAGTATAGTTTCTGCAAAAGAATCCCGCGATTGGAGTAATCAAACGCCTGAAAAATTGCAGAATATCACTGCAGCAATCTCCCCCTAATTTAAACCCATGTAGAGTCTCCAAGAAATTAAAAATAGGATTTCCACTACTCTTCTTATTCTGAAACTCAAATTGACAATTGGTTAGTATACTATGACGCTCTACAAAACAACGTTATCTCCTTAACCAGTCTCGTGAAAAAAGACAAATTTGGGAGCAGTGATATGGGGCGGTAATTCGCGGGATCTCTTAGCTGACCTTCCTTAAGTAATGGAGTTACAACAGTCATCCTAAGACAGGCTGAAAACAGACCAAACTCAGCTGAGCAGTTTCTAGTGCTACAAAGCAGATGAAATGCTGTATCTGAGAGGGCCTCACGCATATTCTTAATGGTATATTATGTATTATTCCACCCAAAGACTTATTAATTCTTTATCCCCCTAAAAATATGTCATAAAATAAAACTGACATACGCTGCACAAGCATAGCGTCCCGCATGAAAGAGACAGTATTTGCTAGTGAGTCAGCCACTGTTGAAAAGTAGGTATTTAAAACATCGGCATTCACACCAACTTCACCATATATTGCCAATTATTATATTCCAACTCTCTCTTGTTTTATTTTAGGCACTATTCAATCTACCTTGGTAATATTGTTCTTTAGCAACCTTTATAAGACGCCTATAAATAGTTTTGTAAATATTAAAATACGCATTAAAAAATCGCATGAATTAAACTTTCTAATAGTATGTAATGACCTTAAATTAGTTGATGAGGTTCTTATTCCTCCTGTAATCTGGCGTTTCATTTTTTTTTCTGCAATGGAAAGCAACCTAATTAGTAATTAAGTATTTAAAACTATTTTGTAGATATTTTTTTTACCTTTAATTCCACCTCACCTGTTAAATATTTTAGGTATGAGTATTCTAAGACAAAATTTGAAATGATGAGACTGCAGGAACTTTTTCGAGAAAAAGCATTGATAGACGGGACAGAGAATGATCCTTTTAGAGAAGAACAAATTGAGGTGATAGATATATAGGACCAACATATAAAGAGTGTTTTTTGTTGTTGATAGTCGAGGCTTTCTTCTAAAATTATATGATCATTAGATCCTGTAAATATTTATGTAGTACCTACTTTTTAAGAAAATAAATACATATAAAAATTAACAAAATAAGTTAGTGTTAATCTTGGTGTATCTAATCATATCAACTAATGTGAAAGTTGTAGTTTTAGATAATGTAATTTATGTGCAGTTTTACAGAGCTGGGCAGAGCTTGAGTTCTCGGGAATGTGAATGAGATATCAATGCAATAGTTTGGTATTTTGACGTCGTGTTTTGGAACCTTAGTAATCTCGGTAGTTCGAAAATTATTTATTTGAATAATTAGGCTACCATCAGGCCACCAGTTAGCAACTTGCCAGTCATATCAATATCAGTATTTTATGGAAGCTAATCACGTCAAATGCCTTAGGGGCGTCTTGCATAAACCGCATCAACTTGGAGATCTAATTATCTAAAGCAGTAACAGCACTTCCTAGCTGTGTTTTATTTCACGAACTTTTTTCGTTCACGCGGAATACATTGAAATAAGTTAGAAAATGCAATAGATAATTTAATTGACCAATTTAGTAGATGCGATTGAAAAATATACAAATTTTAATTAAAATATGGATTGAGATTTATATGGTTGAGCATGGGAAATTTATTATTATGCAGACTTCTTTTGAGTTTGTATATATACTTAAAAGAAATCTGAAATAATGAAACAAAACGGCTTCTTAAAACACTGGCCAAGAAATAATATTCTCTTCCATTTTAAGTTTGCTGCTGTCCCTGTCGAGTACACCTCTAACGTGTTATCGCGCGTGAAGAATATTTTCTGACTAGCTCTTTCCCAGACATTTTTAGCTTGTTATACCATTTTTCAAGGCTTGTTTTTCTCCTCGAAAGATCTGGATTTAACACCTGTCCAGTTACTAAAATGTGTTAGCTATAAGAACACCTAAAATTCCTAAATCCAGAAAACTTTAATGTGGCGATTAGCATTTTAACATGCTTTGTAAATTCCAACCTGGGTTTTAGTACCGCCGGGTGTTCCAATATATTGGACACCTAGAGATTGATGTGATTGGTTCACAACAGTCACGTGATCTCATGGTAAGTTATTTGAAAGTTGTTTCCACTTTTCTCTTGAAAACATAATTTACTAAGAAATTAATATATTGGACACCTAGAGATTGATGTGATTGGTTCACAACAGTCACGTGATCTCATGGTAAGTTATTTAAAAGTTGTTTCCACTTTTCTCTTGATATTCGTTCATGTCAATTAATGTGATAAAAATGCGGCCTATAATAAATTATTGAATTACATTTAGGGTAAACTATCTCAATGTATATTGTCGTGCCTTTTGGCTATCTATAATATAGCTGTAATCTATTGGTCTACATGGAGACATGAGTACAATTTTAATAACGTCACTTGTTTAGCATTTTTTTGCACAGAAGTCCTGTCCCTTTTATCAAGAGCAGGTAGGTTCACCCAGTATTCCATAAGTTTATGGCGTTTCTCATTATTATTCAGATTTGTGGGCCTTCTCATTAAATGATTACTGCACCCATGCAAATAGGATGCATTAAATAATCTAACCAGTTTTCAGAAAACCTGCGTATTGTACCTTTGAGAAAGGTGTTGAGTGTAAGGTGCATAGAAATATTAATATCCAGTCCAACAAGAGCTAGGTGGATGGCAGCGGCATGATCCAAGAAAAAAAATCCCAAAGCTGAGTTCACATATCTATATACTAACAAGAATTGTTGGTGAAATTTTACTTAAAGGCACTGGATTGAGGATTTATAAAATATAGCCATCTTCAACAATACTTGGGTCATGAATATCTGGGAAGCGAAAATATATATATCTTTCTTTTTTCTTAAAATTCTCACAAGGAGCTTGGTGATATTTCTCCTCAACCTTGGCTGCATAATATTTAAGGCTTGGCAAGTTTTCTATTGGAACTTTTACTACGACGAATTTATCGACATCAATGTTCAGGACTTCCAGATGCTTCTCCAAGTTGTTATCATTGGACTTTTCTTCATTACAGTGCTCTGTAGGAAAATCTTCGCTGATATAGGAAAGGCCTATTTGAAATAGACCAGTTTCATCGATATTAAAATTAGTTTTTGCATTTTTTTTTTAAGAACACAATGATTCATCATCAGAAGTTTCAACATCATCTTCAAATCTATTGAAATCTAGTAGCTCCACAGGCTCTCCAGGTTTAACATTGACGCGCTTTCTTCCACTCTTCGTTTTGCGTTTAGGCATTCTAGATGTTTAAAAAAAAAACTAAGAGTGCTCGAAAGCATTGAATTATTCCGGGAATTATGGTTTTCGTAATTTTCGTCTAGTTTTGGATCTTCTGCTGACTTTCCTATCTTTACTCTAAAGATTCTTTATTGTTTCCTTGTTCGTTCTGTTCTGGAATGTTGTTCTGTGGCCTGGAATCCATCTTATGGGTCTCATATTGAGCGTATAGCGAATACGGAACGCATTTCTAAGATTAATGGTTTACCGTTGTGGATGCCTGGGATCAGTATGAGGAGTATGGTCACGTGAGAGACTTGTTGGGCATTGATTCCCTGGAGAGGAGGGGGTTCTTCATAGATATGTGCTTTTTGCACAGGGTCGCGCATTCTTCCATAGATTTCCCTGCATTACTTGGTTTGATTTGGTTGCATGTTGCGAACAGAAGAGGTAGGCAGAAGTATTTAGGGTGCCTTTTCACCGCACAAACTGGCAGGAGTGAACTCATGTCAAGGATTGTTAGGGGGGCGAATTGGTTGAGTGCGCGGGTCTGTGTGTTCGGCCTAGGTGTGCCAGCGTTCAGGGGGAGGGTTACAAAACTGGATGAGGACCAGTGACCGTTGTAAGATTTTTTTTTAGATATTTGATATTTTAAGGAATATGTATATGTCAATGGATATTTTATTTGGATGTTACGTATTTTTAGACAGCATTATCTTGCCTCTAAAATTTGTAAAGTGGCAAGTTCGTAAATAAATAAATTTTCTTGAGCTATGCTATAAAACATGACAAGATATTTTTTTTATAAGTTGCTTCAATTCCATTCAAGGCTCTTTTTTACAACATGGGAAAATCGGGAGTTTTGGAGGAGTCCATAATCTGTTAGAATTGTGTTCCAAAACTTTTTTAGTGGAACTAAGAAGGTGGTGAGTAAAGTTTGCACTTCTGGATATGATTTGTAACGTGACGACAAGTTATCGCCAATCCTAATTTTCATTCCTTGTTTATTCTGGAAGTACGGCAAAACCATGTCACAAAAATTCGGGCTTTAAACCAATCAGATTGAGTGCAGAAATATCGGTTATAATGATCTATTTTCCTTCCATTCTTCATAGCGATGTGTCGCTTTATAAGCGACAAAGGGTGGCAGGAAATTTCCCGAACTGAAAACCTGCTGCTATCATGACAGAAGTATTGCAGTTAGTAACTGATTCTAATTAAATTGTTTCAACAAATTATTTCATAATTATTTTAGATTGATTCAAGAATAACTCCAGTTTGTACTAACTCGCCAAGAGAGAACATTCAAATAAAATAATAATTTTAATTTAAAAACGAAATTTAAATTGAAATTCAAGTTCAAGAAATAATAAATAATAAAATTATTTTGCCTAAGGAAAATGTACAACAATCGCACCTATCATATGCCTTATTAACCCCTTGATATGAAACGTGACCTTTTTTAACATGTTCTGAAACGTGGGGTGTCACACACCCCATTAAAAAAATATTTAAACATTATAGGGGTTAATTTAAACCATTAGTTTAGGTGAAATTAAATCTACAATTGGCTTTATTTTAAAGAATACTCGATATTTTAGGAGGAGATTTTACACTCAGCGCAAAGAACATGATATATTTAGAGTATTGTCATTTTGGAGGAAAAAAAAAACATGAATATTTAAATATAACACAATATTTAATAATAAGGTATATATTAAGCTATAAATTATTATAGTCTAGAACTAAAGGACCTTAAAACTACAAAAAAACATGAACATTAAAAATTTGAATCAGGAAAAGCCTTCATTTTTCTCGCAGTTTTCGCAGTAATTGTTTACGTGTTCCAGACACAAAAATGCACCACACTATCGACAATAGTACTTTGTTTTCCTGTCCTTATTCCTCGAACATATTGCACACCGTCCTTGAGAATTATGTCTAACTCTTTTTGTCACAGGTTCCTCTATTCCCTGTATTTTCCTGATAGTTCCTCTCAATTCACATGGATATAATTAGTTACAATGTGCAGCATTTTTTATAAAAATATTTCATAAAAACCAGCTGAAAAACTATACTTACAATTTAAGAAAACATACGCAAAATAATGCACGAGTTCTGAAACGTGGGGTTTCGTACCCCCCAAAGCACTTTAGGTCTCTACGTCGCGGCTACTGAACGTTAACTGACTGCGTCTAATATTTTAATGCAATATTTAGACTGTTCTAAGAAGGTACTAGGAGTTGGGGAATTGTAAACGCGCGATCAAGAAAATGCCGATTGCTTAAAAAGCTTTGGGGTGTGTCACACCCCACGTTTCATATGGAGGGTTAAAATAAATAACTTACTTTTGGAAAATATTCCAAATAAATGACATTGTGTTTAACTGCACCAGAACCGCAAAAATTAGACTCAAAGTGCAGCCGACTTTTATTTTTTCCGACTGCATTATAAAGCGAAATTAGATGAACTAATTACAAGTAATATCACCCACTAGTTGCACGCTTCGCAAATAGGTCCCCTCAACACTTTGCTCCAAAAAGAAAACCTTGGCCAGGGGGGGTTTGTATTAAGAATATTTAGCGAGCAAAGACCTGGGATCGGAATGCAAAGCTCATGTTAACTGGAATAATCAATTTTAATTATCTTAATTTGGCACACCCGGCGGTACTAAAACCCAGGTTGGAATTTACGAAGCATGTTAAAATGCTAATTGTCACATTAAGGTTTCCGGGATTTAGGAATTTTAGGTGTTCTTATAGCAAACACATTTTAGTAACTGGACTGGAGAGGGAGAAAAACAAGCCTTGAAAGATGGTATAAATAACGCTAAAATTTCTGGGAAAAAGCTAGTCAGAAAATATTCTTCACGCGTGATAACACGTTTACTATACCCAAGAGGGGTTTCCAAAAATTAGTCTGAAAAAGTTCCACGCTGGGTAATCCACATATGGGAACTAGGAAAAATTAGTAAAACTTTATCTATCACGAATATTACGCAGTCCAAATGGTTAAACAGTATTGATCAACTCGTGGAAAGTGTCTGTGAGTACCAGAGGCCCGTGGAAAGAAAATAAGTAGTTAAGAAAAGTTATTTCGCCGGGCTTGGAAAAGTACTACATGAAACGCTGTTCAAAATTCGTCACTCGTCGTGGTGTACTAAAATCTATTAAGGCTTGGATTGCAGGTTACGGATTAGCATTAAGACCTAGAGAGTAAGTTTAGCTGTAATTAATAATGATTAGGGTAGGTACCTGTATTTATAGAAACTTAAATGATGTATATTCTTGATATTTTTGTGACCCTCCCGTTAAAACACAGTGCTAGTGCCAATCTGTATTTCATTTTTAGGGCACGTCAAATTTATATTACCTAGCGTTTTACCAGATTGAATTTAAGCTTGGGGAGGGGGGAGAGTCAGATAAAAAGTAAATAACAGCGGGATAATAATAATAAATAGTTTATTCTTATTATGTCATATTATATTTGTCTGGTGAACTTTTAAATAAAAGTCATAACAGAAATTACCTGAACATATTTGGATCAACCACTGATTTAATACAAAAATGCTGCCTTTAAATTGTGCGCTCCCTTAAATTCGAAATTTCGATTAGTAATTAAGGTTACAATTGAATACAGAAAAGGTGGAATGACGCTACTGACTAGATGGAGGAAAAGGGGTAGTTGCTTATGGTGCCTAGGTAAATTATTTTCGTAAAAATAGGGTGTCGACACACTTGTACTGCGAACCCGGTTAACAGAAAATGAACAGGAATTGAAGAAAAGGCCGCTAATACAGCAGGTAAGCAAAAATAATATGTAATAGGAGTTCATTTCAATGCTGATTTTCAATAACTCAATCACAGTATTTGTTATCTGCTACAAATAGCTATGACACGACCATGGTCGTCGCTGAAGTTTGTCTCGTCATGGTTAATTATATTTTCCAAAGGGTGTGTCTTTGGAAAATATAATTAATTACTAATTTAAGTTCATGAGGTGAGCTCTGTTCCTTTTAATATTTTGTGCGAGCCGTCGGTCGCTGAAGTTTGTCTCGTCATAGTTAATTATATTTTCCAAAGGCACACCTTCTATTTTAGTTCGTCAGATGATTAAAATTTGAGCTCTGTTGCTCTTAATATTTTGTGCGAGCCGTACTTGCATTTAGAAACTTTTTTGCTCAGTCGGGTCTTGGCAAATTGGATTTTTTTGAAAACAATTAATCTGGCCTTCTTTTCGGTTAAGATAGTTCTTCCGCAAATCGAATTCTGTTAGGGAAAACCTCACGATGTAGCGGTTGTAACTCCATTTACCAAACTTGTTTCTTCATCAGTCCTTAGGACTGGTTGATGTTCTGGATTTTTGTCATGAATTTCTTTATATTTATCGCCAATGGTAGATTTGGGAACCCCACAAATTTTCCGATTTTTAATACCATTAATACCCATAAGTGGGATGCTGCGTGGAAAATGCATGAGTTTCTTCTCTTTGTTGTTTCAAAGTATAAACATCGGGGAAAATAAATCACTGTAGTTTAAGCAACGTACTTTTTTTCTCAGAATTGTCTGGTTAGTTTTTAAACACGAATGATATTTGGAGGAGAAATTACCGACAAACTTTTTATCAAATTTCATTTTTAGCTTGCACAAATGACACTACTGTCATAATCACAGGTCAATTTTCGATATTGTAGTGAAATTTTTAGCACGGTCTTTTCACTTATGAAACATCACATTCTAATCAGAACACACTCCTTTAAATTTTCGTTACTTGAAAACTTTCCAATGCATGGACAATATTCAAATCTCTTCATGCAAATGCACCTTAAGAATTTGATAGTCACATTATGACATTGTCAAATACGAATAGTGTTAATGGTGAAGATAAATTTAAAAGCTCTTTGCCACAAGATTGTGCAAAATTAAGTGATGTATTTTGGGATAAAATAAGTTTAATATTGAACTATGAAACGGGCTGCAAGATGTATACGTCAGATTCATAAAGGTATAATAACCATAATAATAATTATAAGTATATCTAGCTACTTATTCGACAATATTACTCTTTAAAAGCTGAAATTAAAATATCGCGTCTACTTGTTTGAAGTGAAAACATTTAGGGGCGTTTAGGATAGCCAAGCGTGACGCGTCACGCTTGGCTCTGTGACACACATTCGGCTATAGTCAGCGTCGATTTCAGCTAAGCGAGAGAGAAATAGTCAGGAAGGGAAAACTTGATAAGGCGCCCATTTTTTCCTGGGAATGCAACTGAGCCGTTGGAAACGGCTGTAAGTATAAATTTGAGATTTGGTACGGTTTTAGGCAGCACTTGGGGGGTCACCGTCAAGCTTTTATTAGTTTTACATGTACAGATATTTTTCCATTTCACCCAGACATCGTTAATTACGAGGATATTGCATACGATTCTACCTCATTGCCTTGTATTAATCAAGATCTTAATAAACCAACTGAACAAAATTCAATGAGAGAATCGATATTTCACAAAATGTGAACCAATATGAGCACCAAAAAACTCCACCAACAAAACTATGAAGAATGCATCTTTTCAGCCAAAACCGGGTTGTTCGACATGGGAAGATACAGCAGCAGATTAATCAATCCATTATTACTTTGGTTTCTGCCATACTTTCACCACGATCTGAATAACAAGAAAAAAGTAATTCAACATCAAGACAAAAACAGCGTTCCGCAATTTTTACCGACAAGCCTATGAAAATATGTTCCGAGGGAAAAGAACCAAAGGGCTTGGAAGAAAACAACAAATAATAAAAGAAGTGGTAGTAGAATTATCAAGAATAAACAGTTATGAGTCTGAAATAGTAAACAAATGCTCAAGCTTTAAGCTTTCATAATTCATCATTATTTCAATGAATGAGTGCGTACGCATAGTCTTGTGTCTACATCCAGTTTCCGGCTATCCGCTTCAGTTCATCGGTCCACCTTGTAGTGTAGGGAGTCTACCTCTATTCCTAAAGGCATCCTGTCTCGGCAGTGCCGTAACAACATGACATTGGGCCCTGGCGCCACACTCGAATCTGGGCCCCTCTCCCTCTACAACCCAACTCACTCTGACACTCTCCCTCTATAATGCAGAATATACTATGGGTTTAAAATAAAAAAACTATATACAATAAACAAAATCAAAATATATATTTACTTGTACAGAAAAACAAAAATAAAAATGTATACAAACAAACAAAAATAAAAATTAACAATGCGTTCCGCAGAGGCAACAGTTACAGGTATTGTTAAAATAATTGAACAAGCAGTGATCACTTCGGGGCAACTGGAACTAGACGATGAATTTTTTATTAATATAAATTCAAGTAATTCTTTTACCGTAGATATATTATTTAATTTAATTTCTTCAGAAAAACATTGGCGAAAAGATAGAAGCTCTTGAGCAAATGCCTCACCAATATCATTTTGATATTTAATTCTTAACCTCTCTGCTTCACTATATATTTCATCATCATTTAGTAATAACAATATGTCGGGCAAAATAGGCACTCTCAAAATTTTTAGCCTTTGGCGAATTAGCCCCCGCCGGCCCCTACGGCATGCATATCTAATCTCCCCACCCCCCATCCCCCATTAATTTTGAGTTAAATCCGCCCTTAGTTCTGGTTTTTATTTCAGAACAGTTGGTCACCTTATGTTGCTATCTCAAAAACAAAAGACAATCCGCAGTGTTGGTAATAAGTATTTGAAACAAGTTAGTGCATTAAAAACGTAAGAGTTTGACAGGTGTCAAATTAACGGTTTAAGCAATATTAACGAAAAGCCAATACGCCGATTTTCAGTTTTTCTAGAATATTTCAAACACGAAATGCTTCTGACTTTTCTGATGGGGTGGCAATCAACTATATTACAACTGAATGATTCCCTATAGCATGCCTAATCACCCTGCAAAATGTCATCAACGCACATCAACTTATCTAGTGTCCATACCACTCTGAAATAAAATACGTCCTGGAAATTATGCGAGATATAGACATTCTTTAATTTTTTCTGACTTTTCTGATGGGGTGGCAATCAACTATATTACCACCGAAGGATTGCCCATAGTATACTTAATCACCCTGCAAAATTTCATCAACGCACATCAACTTATCTAGTGTCCACACCACTCTGAAATAAAATACGTCTTGGGAATTTTGCGAGATATAGACATTCTTTAATTTTTTCTGACTTTTCTGATAGGGTAGCAATCAACTATATTACCACTAAAGGATTCCTCATAGTATACCTAACCACCCTGCAAAATTTCATCAACGCACATCAACTTGGCTAGTGTCCACACCACTCTAAAATAAAATACGTCTTGGGAATTTTGCGAGATATAGACATTCTTTAATGTTTTCTGATGGGGGTGGCAATCAACTATATTACCACTGAATGATTCCCCATAGTATACCGAATCACCCTGCAAAATTTCATCAACGCACATCAACTTGGCTAGTGTCCTCACCACTCTGAAATAAAATACGTCCTGGGAATTATGCGAGATATAGACATTCTTTAATTTTTTCTGACATTTCTGATGGGGTGGCAATCAACTATATTACCACTCAAGGATTCCCCATAGTACACCTAATCACCCTGCACAATTTCATCAACGCACATTAACTTGGCTAGTGTCCACACCACTCTGAAATAAAATACGTCTTGGAAATTTTGCGAGATATAGACACTCTTTAATTTTTTCTGACTTTTCTGATGGGGTGGCAATCAATTATATTACCACTGAATGATTGCTGATAGTACACCTAATTACCCTGCAAAAGTTCATCAACGCACATCAACTTGGCTAGTGTCCACACCACTCTGAAATAAAATACGTCCTTAGAATTATGCGAGATATAGACATTCTTTAATTTTTTCTGGCTTTCTGATGGGTGGCAATCAACTATATTACAACTGAATGATTCCCTATAGTATGCCTAACCATCCTGCAAAATTTCATCAACGCTCATCAACTTGTCTAGTGTCCACACCACTTTGAAATAAAATACGTCACGCAAATTATGCGAGATATAGACATTCTTTTATTTTTTCTGACTTTACTGATGCGGTGGCAATCAACTATATTACCACTGAAGGATTCCCCATAGTATACCTATTCACCCTGCAAAATTTCATCAACGCACATCAACTTGTCTAGTGTCCACACCACTCTGAAATAAAATACGTCCTGGAAATTATGCGAGATATAGACATTCTTTAATTTTTTCTGACTTTCCTGATGGAGTGGCAATCAACTATATTGCCACTGAAGGATTCCCCATAGAATACCTAATCAGCCTGCAAAATTTCATCAATGCACATCTTTTTGGCTAGTGTCCACACCACTCTGAAATAAAATACGTCTTGAAAATTTTGCGAGATATAGACGTTCTTTAATTTTTTCTGATTTTTCTGATGGGGTGGCAATCAACTATATTACCACTGAATGATTCCTTATAGTATACCTAATCACTCTCCAAAATTTCATCAATGCACATCAACTTGGCTAGTGTCCACACCACTCTGAAATAAAATACGTCCT
>MU188482.1:35017-61908 GCA_016904865.1 Pissodes strobi | reverse complement strand
ATACCGAACATCAACACCACCATGGCAGAAGTCAAGTTTTCTCATCGTGATATTCGCAAAATCCTTAAAGAACTAGATACGCAAAAGGCATCAGGACCGGACGGAATACCTGCCATCGTGCTAAAGAACTGCGCCAACGAACTAACACCCGTTTTTTCCAGGCTTTTTTCTCTTTCTTACAGAAAAGGGATTTACCCATCCTCTTGGAAAGTCGCTCGAGTGCAACCTGTTCCAAAAAAAGGCAAGAAAACCACGCCCTCAAACTATCGCCCAATTGCCTTGCTTCCAATAATCTCCAAAGTCATGGAACGTGTAGTCAACCAGCAACTACTCAAGTACCTCGAGAGCAACAGAATAATCAGCGATAATCAATACGGCTTTCGCAAAGAGAGATCGACAGGAGATATATTGGCCTATGTCACTCATATATGGAGTAGGGCAATTGAAAACTACGGAGAGTCTCGAGCGATTGCGTTGGATATTTCAAAGGCATTCGACAGAGTTTGGCATGACGGACTGCTCAACAAACTGCCGTCCTTGGGACTGCCCGCCTCTCTCTGCAGCTTCCTTAAGAACCGATCCCTACATGTTGCAGTCGATGGACACATCTCGGACACATTTACCATCAACGCGGGCGTGCCTCAGGGCGCAATACTTTCACCAACTCTGTTCCTCATCTATATTAATGACCTGCTGATCGAAACGAATAATCCTGTTTACAGTTTTGCAGATGACAGTACCCTTGTCTCCCACTTTAGATCAGAAAAACCCTTACCAGCGACTGAGACTCATCACCGCAGACAGGAGCAGATTACAGCAATTAATCAAGACCTGGAGAAAGTTCAAACTTGGGGCGACCGAAATTTGGTCCAGTTCAATGCAGCGAAGACCCAAGCAGCAACGTTTACTAAGAGGGCCAATACAGCGGGCCCTGACATCATTATGGCAGGATCGACCATTCCTTCATCCTCGTCAATCGGGCTGCTGGGTGTCTCGGTCAACAGCAATATGTCATGGCATGACCATGTTGCTAACATCGCAAAATCAGCCTCCCAGAAGCTTGGTGCGCTATTTCGCAACAAGAAACTCTATACACCGCAGCAGTTGCTCTTGCTGTACAAAGCGCAAATAAGACCGTGCTTAGAATATTGCTCACATATCTGGGGTGCCGCACCAAAGCATACCCTAAAGCTGCTGGATTCCATTCAGAAGAGGGCTGTGCGTCTCGTCGGCGATCCGGAGTTGACCCGGAATCTGGATAGTCTGGAACATCGCAGACATGTGGCCGAGATGTCTCTGTTTTACAGATACTTTCACGGCAGATGTTCCCAGGATTTGGCCCACATAATCCCGCCCCTGGCAACTCCTGTCAGGCAGTCCCGACAGACGGCAGGAGCGCACCAGTTCGTCGTACAACTAGAAACACCTAGAACATCGCTTTACCAGAACTCCTTTGTCTGGCGCACTGCATCACTGTGGAACTCACTTCCAGGACATCTGTTTCCCACTAATTACAACCTACAAATATTCAAGAACCGTGTCAATCAACATCTTCGCACACACACCGCTCGTCGAGCGCCATAGGATCTACCTTTAGTGTGTGTGCCACTGCCATAAAAAAAAAAAAAAAAAAATATATACAATGAAGGCAATGCTAAAATATTGAGCTCCACAAAAGACCCCCTTACATCAGCCCTGTAATCCAGACCTTGGATCACACGAACCACCCTCGTATGGAGCGTAAAAATTCTCCCAGCTTGAGGAGTGTGTCCCCAAGCCAATATTGCATAATCGCAATGACTTTGAAAGAGTGCATGATAGGCTGTTAGTAGTATATATTTATCAACAAGTGGTTTAATATTTCTCAGAAGAAAAGTTGAAGAACTTAATTTTGTGGCAATTTCATTAACATGTTCATTAAAAATCAGAGTATTGTCAATATGTACCCCCCAAAAGTTTTACAGATTTTGTATTAATAAGTTCATTTGTAAGGAGATGTGTTTCTATGGCTCTGAGACTAAATAAAATTTTTTCAGTTTTGATGTTGTTCAAAGATATTTTATTTGTATTAAACTCCATGTTTTATATTTAAAGCAGCTGACATTTTGCCACCAGAGAAAGTTTGCTGTATTCTACCTGATAAGTGACTTGCGTCATCGAACCCATAGTGTTTAAGTTTCAGCAGCAACATGCCATGGGATATGCAGTCGAAGGCCTTGGAGAGGTCGCAAAGGATTGCACCTACATGTTGACCCTCCTCAAAGCCCCCGACAACATACTCCATCACAGACATTATTGCACCTACTGTCGATCTTGCACCTACTGCCTGAATCCAAATTGGTTATTGGTGAAAAGGTTATTATTTTCAAAATATGTATACATTTGATTTTTTAGTAAGAATTCAAAAACTCTGGATACAGCAGGCACCAGAGTAATGGGTCGATAGTTATTAAGGTCCTCGGTTGCACCCTTCTTATGAAGAGGTATTACCTTCGATACTTTCAAAAATGTGGGGCATACCCCTTCCTTTATACATGAGTTTATTAGATGCGTTAATGGTATGATTAAAGTATCTTTCAACTTTTTACGTAAAACTGTATTAAAACCAAATGTATCTTTGCTATTTTTAGACTTTAGATTGTTTATGGCATCTCTCACCTCTATAAAACCAACATTTCTGAAGGAAAACCCTCCAATAGGAAGACTCACATCCAGACGCTGCATGAAGTACAAAGAGTCGACGGTACTTTGAGGTATATTTAGTAAAATATTTCTGCAATATTGGAAAAAAATGTATTAAGTTCATCTGCCGTAATAACCATTGGAGATTTTTGCTTCTTCTCAACATTTCTATATTGGTTTGTTACCTGCCATGTTGCCTTAGCTTTGTTATCTGAATTTTTAATAAAATTAGAATTTGCAAATTTTTTTGACTTGTTTATTGCCTTTCTGTATTCTTGTCTGAAGGTATTTCTTAAGGTACCTATTTCATAAATCTTTGAAAAGTTGTAAAGGTCATTTAAAAAATTCAAGGTTTCCCTCATATTTGCTAGGGTAGAGTTAAACCATTTAACAGAATTATTAGAGTGAAATTGAATTTTCCTTATAGGAAAGCAAATATCATAAAAGTATGACAGATTGTTTATAAAAAATTTACCTTTGTCTTCAGCATTACTACCTGAACTTAGTAAGGACCAATCAAAGTTACTAAGATGTTGGTATAAGGTGTTTATGCCTGTCTGAGTAATGGGCCGACCCGGTGGGGCCGAAGGCGGACTTGGACCAGCATGACCGCCACCATCCAAAAAATCGACAGTGATTTCCACTGCTTTGTAGTCAGAATATACAGCCTAAAGCACAGCAGTATTATAGCCTAAAAAATTGCTGAAATTTATGAAAATGTTATCCAAGCAAGCATTGTTTCGTGTGTTATCAAAGATTTGCTGGCTAAAACCAACCAATCAATCAATCACAACATTTATTCAAAAAATTGACATTTTATGTGGCCTGTGTCTAAGTATAGATCGCACTTTGTGTGGTTAGCGTCGCCTTACACGCTTACAAAGCGTGCTTTGTAGGGGCGCACTCGCCACTCGTGCCTAGTGCTACTCGCCTATCTAAAACTTATACCCTATGTGCCGCCCAAATTTGCTGCCATATGCTTCCATGGGATTCCTTCCCTTCAAGCCTAGTATCAGTGCTCGTTGCCAGTGGCTACAGTTTTTGTATGCTTGTTTTCCGAGCTTAAATAAGTTCAGGTGAGAAACAGAGGAAAATACAACAGAAAAAACCTCTTTCACGTTCCTTTGGTTTCAGCTGGGGGCAGGTTTTGCCCTATCGTGAGGGTTGTGTAGTTGGGGGATTGCGTATTAGGCGTCGCCCATCCAATCAGAGACAGAGATTAAGCGAATTTCGCCAAGATCACTTTCCAGCGGAATTGCAAGGCGGCTGGTCAGTGCGTCTGTGAGGTATCTTGTCTTTAGCAAGGGTCGTGGGGGTGTCTTATTCGTCACCTCGCGTTCATTGCCTGCCCATACTTTTGCTAATGCAAGAAGTATGGGTGCGTATTTGTGCTATGTACCCGTACTTTTGTCGGATTACGATCCCTTACTTGGTCTAGTGTTCGTTTACGTTCCCACACTTTATGTTATGCAGGAAGTATGGGGTCGTGTTTGTTGTCTAAGATTTAATGCTATGTCTCGGGCGGTCTTGGGTCTTGGTAAAATAGAGATGTCAGTCTATGTATGGGTCCACGTTTTGGTCTTCTCTGTGGGTCATAACGTTCGTTTGCTATGTCGGCCGTGAACGGCGAGCCGCGTATACCAGAACCGTAGAATTTGCAGGACATTTTGTCTATATATTCTTCGACGGTGTCGAGATTTGCCCAAGAGTGCAAATCGACGATTCTAGTATAACGGCTCGCAGAGAAAGCCGCTCTCAGGTAGCGATTTTGCATTATTTGCAATGCTTTTTTATGGGTATTTGCCACAGAGCACCATACAGGGGCCCCATACAATAGTGTCGGCCTAATAATGGCTCTATATATATGTACCTTGTTACCAGGACTCAGAAACGATCTTGGCCTAATGAGCATGTTTAGGCTTTTATGTACTATTGCATTTTTTCTTCGTCGTCGTCTGGCTAAAACCATAACTACCTAAAATATCAGTAAAATCTTGATTTCTGCTACTATTCACCCTAAAATCAATGTTAAAGTCTCCTAATATTATGACATACATACTTCTACATTTTAAAATTTCAAGTATTTGAGTAAAATGATTTAAAAAAGTATTAAAGTTACCACTTGGGGGACGATACACACTTACAACTATAAGCCTTATAGCCTTGAGCTCAACAGCAGCAACTTCATAAGTCATTTCACAGGTCGTTCCCACCAGATCAGCACGTTCCACAGCCTCCAGTGAGTCTCGCACCAAGACAGCCACACCACCATGATTCCTTGCCTGCCTTGAGTAGTGCGATATAACTTTGTAGCCACCAATTCGTAACAATGGAATCTCCTCCCTTTTTAGAAAGTGTTCAGAGAAACAGAGTGTATCCGTGCGAAATTTGGCATCATGTAGAAAGACTTCCACCTCTCCTACTTTGCTTCTCAGAGAACATACATTTTAGTGCAGAATGCTCAATTTAACTTTACCACTGGGTGAAGAAAATGGTTAACAAGAATGTCCCTTCCCCATAACTCGGGACACATTGCATCTTCTCTGTGTTCCATAGGAAGTTCCAACTTAAAAGAACTTCTGTAACGATCTTTGGTGGTTTTCATTTTGGACACATTGCATTTTGGCACATTGCGTCAACGTACTTTTGTACTTCTTCACTGATAACATTCTTATCAAAACCTGATAAGAACAGGAAACATACTTTCTTAGCTGGAAGTTGTCTTTGGAGGCCTAAAAATGATTTGTCGTATGGTTTTAGGCTGCAGTGAGCAGCGTTTAGAAAGAATATCCCTTCGACATGTATTTAAAAAGTGGCATATTTTATAATTCAACATATACTTTTGACGATATGCAAGACGAAGAATATTTAACTCACTTTTTGTGAGAAACAAATCATTTCTGGCTAATTAATTGTTTGTAAAATATTTTTTGGGGGGAAACAAATTGTTACCTATCTTGCAAATGTTTGCCTTTTTCTCCGAGTGTGGGGGCATTGGGTGCATTAGAGCAACTTGCAAGTGGTTAGATGGGAGCCGGAACGTAACGAGACTACTGGTATTGTAAATTTTTCTGAGCTTTGTAAAACTCGATGTGTCTTCTCGAATTGAGATCTATCCCTCATTTTTAATTTTTATAGCAAACGTTGGGGTCCAACGCTATCATGATAGGGGAATGTGTGAACTACTAAAAACTTTTAAACTGCTAATTAATTATCACCCTATCTAACTCTGTAGGCAAAGGCCAAATTTGGTAAGGTAATCATGAATCCTCCACAACAATTTAGAACATATCTACAAACCTAAAGAGCTTGAAAATACTTGACTTTTGAGGAACAAATCTGCCTACGTAGTCAAAAGCAAGACATTTTCATTTTTAGATTTTACTGCTTTTGGCAAGGGAGGCAAATTTGTTCCTCAAAACGTCAGCTTCACTAAATTAGCACTTGTGCAATTTGCATTCTGAGGCCAGGATCAAAGCGGACCTATATGAAAATTTTCGATAAAATGTATTTATTTATTTATTTATTTAACGGGATCACCCCTTTTTTACAAAAGTTATTAACAAAATATATAAAAAGGCAAATACTATGTAATTATATCACATTTCAAAAACAACATTCTAGATGATGATGATCATTAGCAATAATTACTTTAACTAATATTAAGAAAAATTTACAAAAATATTCACAATTGATCATGATAATTGAACTGAACCTAATTTAAACTAATTTATGACATTGAGACTTGAATTGAGATAGAGAAATGCCGGTGAAGTCACAGCCAACACCATTTGCCAATCTGAAAAAACGGCCCAAAGGACTATTATACATATAGTTTGTTTGATGGTAAGGGATGTGGAAAAGATCATTATTTCTAGTGTTTCGGCTTGGAATTCGGAAATTGATGCTGCTCAAAAGATCAGGACAGTGCAAGTCACCCGAAATCAGTTTAAACAATGTGCATAAATCAGAAAACTCTCGATCACCTTCCAACCTCCTTGCATTGCTCACTGCCCTCATATCCCGATATGTCCACCGTTCTCCAGGAATCTGAATCCTAAACCCACAATATCTCAGAAACTTATTCTGTATAGCTTCAATCCTGTCAATATGCACCCGGTCAAACGGAGGCCACACAGGAGATGGATAATTGAGCAACGACTTCGCTAAGGAAATATAAAAAATTCGTACCGAAGACATAGATAGCTCAGCTGAATTGCACAAAATAAACTCCAACCGGCTCAATCCTCTAGAAACAAGTGAATCAATGTGGGATTGAAATGAAAGCTTACTATCCAAAACCACCCCCAAGTCGGCAATGATATAGACCCTGTTCAGCCCTGTGGAGTTTATATAATAATTAGATATTATTGGCGACTTCCTCCGTGAAAATGTTATGCAATGTCACTTCCCAGTGTTCAGAGACATCCCATTCCGAACAGACCATGCAACCAAAGTATCAATGTCAGCCTGAAGTTTGTCACAGTCCTCAATACTCTCAATTTTCAAACAAATTGTCAGGTCATCAGCAAAAAAACAGTGCCTTACACTGTTTAAAGCACTCAGTAAGATCTAATAGATCTAAAATAAACAAGTATGGTCCAATATGGGACCCCTGCGGAACTCCGGATAGAACCGAAATCTGTTCTGAACAAATTTTTTTTATTTTAACACATTGGGTTCTACCAACCAAATAAATACCCAGCCACTTGCCGAGCCAGCAAGGAAACCCCAAGGCATCAAGTTTTGACAGTAACATAGAATGGTTAACACAATCAAAAGCCTTGGTGTAGTCTGTATAAATTGAGTCAATTTGAGAATGTTCCTCAAAAGTCTGCAAGATGTCTTGTTGATATAAGAGTAGATTGCTAACTGTTGATCTTTGAGGAACAAACCCATGCTGTATAGTATCAAAGATTCCCTTACAGTGCCAAACAACAGATGGTATTAACAATTTCTCAAAAAGTTTAGGAATTGATGACAGAATACTTATTGGTCGGTAGTCTCCAATGTTATTTCGATTTCCACTCTTAAATACAGGGACTATGTAGCTGGAACTTGTTGTCCATGATGGACTTGTTAAACAGTATGAGAAGAGGCTTACAAAGTGAGTATACACAGCATTTCAAAAAGAAAGGACTGACATTATCTAGACCAGAGCTAAGTTTGTTTGGAAGAGACATGATGCCCTCAAACACCTCGGCAAGGCCAAACACAACTGGATTAAATTCAGATAACTTAGGAAATTTTGAGCCATCAATGTTGGTATTGAGGGATCTGTCGCTATAGCAGGTAGAGAAGTGTCCAGCAAAGAGGTTTGAAATATCATTACCCTCTGAGGCAGTAGTGGTGCCCAGGTGCATGGTATTTGGCAAGTTGTTATTGGATCTAGATGAATTAACAAATTTCCAAAACTGAGCAGGATCAGAGCTCAACCGATTCTCCTGACCGACAACATAGTTTCGACGACACTCACCGGCAAGCTCTTTACATCTTGAACGAAAGTTACAAAATAGCAAATATGATTCATAAGACTTGTCTCTCTTAAACTGTCAGTGAGCTATCTTTTTGGCCCTGATAAGTTGTTTTAGATCTTTTGAAAACCAAGAGGGATAAGTTGAGATAGCTCTACACCTCAAAGGCACAAAGAGAATACATGCCTGTTCAATTACTTGATAAAAAGTTTCAGTGCACTATTGTCATTCAAGAGTTCTTCCTATGGAACGGAAGCAAAAAAGTGTTTAGTGCTCCATAGTCAGCATGCAAGAAGTCCCTAAAGTGTTCCCGAATTTGTAAGTAAGGTCTCTCCCCCGTTATGGAACAATAGTAGCTCTTGTGATTGAGAGAATCAGGAAAGATAGGGTCTATGGAATTCTCAAAAGTGATGTCTTCAGTATTAGTGGCAAACATTAAATCCAGAAATCTACCGAGGCTATTTGGCACTGTGATAAATTGTTTAAGTCCAAGGAAATTGAAGTTCTCACACACAACATCTGCACGATATCCTCTGGGACATTGGGCATATTGGACTCTATTCTCACAATGCCATGTTGCTAAAGGCAGGTTATAGTCACCAAATAAGTAAAGAGAACTACCTGGATAGGTGTTTGCAATTGTTTCAACCTCAGTGCAGTGACTGGCATACAATCCCTCTGGTGAATCCGGAGGGATATAAACTGCTCCAATGACCATAGTTTTAGGCCCAACATTTATGAGTGCAAAGACCTGTTCAACCAATGTAGAGGCTACAATGATCGATGAAGATTTAATTGTTGTCTTCACGCAAATCATAGCACCACATCCCCTCTCTCTTGTGTTAGGACTCATATCTCTATTGAACCGATAGATATTATAATTGGAAAATTGCAGCTCAGCATTATTATAATCCCTTGTTAGCCAAGTCTCTACAATGATTATTATGTCATAGCTTGTGGTAGAGATGTTGGAGGCAAATTTGTGGAGTTCTGTTCGCATACCCCCAACATTGTGGCAGTATATAGATATATCTGGCCTGTAATCTAGTTTTTTGGCTTACCATCTCGATAAATCATTACAAGATCCTTTTCACTTTGATCCAATCGGCGCTTTAACTTGAGCAAGGTCTCCTTATGTATATTTTGTTGCATCTTGGTTTTATCAAAATTTACTGAATATCCAAGCTCCATAAGCCTCCGTATATGCTTAACTACAGAATGGCATATCTGAGGGCTGTCAAATATAAGGCGAAGAGGTCTACATTTATCGGGACTCACTTTTCCAAGCCTTATCACTTTTTTAAGATGATTCTCTTCAATTCCAGCTACACCCAAGATATGTGTTGATATACCCTTATCGTGGTCAATTTTATCCTGTATTCTAGCAGCTTCAGACTCCTTACTTTTAAAAACAATGATATTACAAGCCCTAGAACTCCGCTCTCGAAATTCCCTCAGTATATCTTCAGGATTACTTTGTACTGTTGCAGGTGCAGGTAAGTTTTGTTTCCGACAATTTTGTTGCTTCAGATTATCAATTTCATCCTTCAAAGAAGAAATCTCATTTTCAAGCAATGTTATTTTATTTAAAAGTAATGGAATTTTTACAAATGATTCCTTACAACTGTTGCAAAAGAATATAAGTGCTCTTTGTTTCTGCAATTGCATTGCTCTGATTTCAGTAGGAGTCATAATAGTGCATGATTTAATGTTGTGAAAAGCTGCCTTGCAGCTATCACAAAAAATAAATTCCTCATCATCCCTAATTTTAGTTTTACATTTTAAACAGTCCATCACCATCTCCTAGATGTTGGGAAAAAGTAGACAATCTGGCAACGTCGCGACTATTACGTGGAAGATATTTTTGTTTTGTTTTGGTGTCTTGCGAACAAAACTGATTGAAATTGCAAAGTTTTTCCACTCAAAATAAACTTAAGGAATCACACAACAGCACAGTACACTTTTTATAATTTTTGGGTAAGTTAGAACAACAATTTACAACAGAAAACACAGACGATAAAATGCGATAAACGCACAGCGTTGCCGTTCACACACAATACAATGAAGAAATAGGCACATACATGAATCCTCCACAACAATATAAAACATATCTCTAATATTGAATGCCACGAATTGGTCAAAATGTGTTGAATCCCCAATTTCTGTTCCTTTTTCCAAAAGGTAGGAAACTGAGGATATGCAGCAAAAGAAAAAAAGAATAGGCTTTATAACGAGTGCTGAAAAAGGAAAAACAGCAAATGTATGCCGTCAGTGCTTCAGGTATTTATATAACGCCTTTATTTATGGTCCATCTGATGCCCGGCTGGATGAATGATACTGCTGATTGATAATCACGCTACTCACTGTACGCTCAATGTTTACACTTTCTGTAAGGAACATATGATCACTCAATATTGTTATGGAAGATTTCAACTGTCATAACACAATGTGGGGCTGGAGCAATGGGCCGAAAATAAAGACCTCGTCCTCATAAATGATCCCAAGCTCCCAGCGTCCTTCAACAGCGGACGATGGAGATGAGGTTACATCCCCGATAATATCTTTGTGTTAGTCAAAGTTGCTGGCCAGTGCCGAAAGGAGGTTGGCGGTCCCATTCCACGATCGCAACATCGACCGATCATGTGTCGCGTTGAAGCCTTGATGAAACCCGAGATTGCGCCATTCAAGCGCCGCGCCGTTTTAATTTCAAAAAAGCTGATTGGCAGAAGTTCAAAGATCAACTTGGTGGCAGCATAAAAAACCTTGCCCCACAAACAGGCAATTACCAAACCTTCATCGACATGGTAAAGAAAACATCCAGACAACATATCCCTAGAGGCTTCAGGACGGAATATATCCCAGGCATCAGACAACAAGACAAGCCTTTACTGGAATGATATCAGCGACTGTTTTCTGATGAACCTTTCTCGGAAGAGACCATAACCGCCGGTGAAGAACTCATGGCTACTATCGCCGAGGCGAGACGCGAGAAATGGTGTAGGCTGGTCGAGGATTTTGATATGAAGCGGAACAGCAGGCGAGCATGGCGAACCCCTAAAAATCTCAGCGGTGACCCTACTGCCCCTCCATAGAACTACGCCGAGGTAACGACAAACCATGTGGTTACCCAACTGTTACTCAACGGAAAAAGCACAACCCGAATCTCGAAAGAACGAATACGCCGTGTAGAAAATGAAGATACCAAAGATCTCTTAGACTGTTTGTTTTACTTCGCATTAAGAACTGCTTATTAAAGTACTGTAACTATTCTAGTTATTTAAAAAGGCTTGTAGGCGATAGGAAAACGACAAAAATAGCCGTAATATTTAATAAAGCATAGGTTCGAGTGGCTACACCTGAAAATCAATTAAGGGTTTCCAAGCAACAGGAATATTTCCCATGAATGCCGACCTTTTCTCAGAAGAAGATTTGCTGCTGCTGCCGCATTTCTCCCTGCACTAGGAACGGAATTTGATGAAACTCTTCTTCAACTGAATTTCAACACTGGTAGCAGAAGAAAAAAGATGAAACATGATCAAACTGAAGCAAACTCTAGGTATAAAAGATTGATGATAATATTTAATAACCAGGAGATTGCTAATATTACCAGGGCCATCAAAATTGATACTAAATTCGGCAAAGAACCAGGAATTCAGTAAGAAACGACATTCGGAAATATTTACCTCCACATCTACGAAAGCTATATTAGGTGAAGAAGCAGACTGTTGAACCACTGCGTTTTTAGAAGTTGGGGTCTTAATTTAACACACAAGAAGCAGCTTAAAACACTTTAATTTCTATCAAAGAAAAAGATTACACTGACATTATTGTTATTTCGAAAAACTAAAAACTAAACAACCTAGGCTATTTCACCACAACACGCTGGTTGTAAATATCCGGTTGCCGGTCGCTACCAGAATGACAGGCCTACTAATTATAAAATACAAGCCTGAACACAAAAACTATTATGATATAGGCAAGACAGGAATAATTTCATTGTTTTACAACACACAATACCCCTTCTCATTGAATTTATTTCCTAAAAATTCACATAGAAAATATAGAGTACACAGATTTAGACTAAAAACACTTTACTAAACAAATGTGATTTATACTAAACCCATCATAGCACGAAACTTTGTAAACTTGACTTTAGACAAAGGTGTTGTTAAAATATCAGCTATCTGGTTATCAGTATTAATTTTAACAACTTTTTTAAACTCTTATCTATCTTCTCTTTAATGAAACTGAACTTAATGTCAATATGTTTCAATCTACGATTATTTTCCGGATTATTCGCAATTCTTAAGGCAGACTGATTATCTTAAAAAATTTTAATTGGCAGCTCCAAAGAATCCAACTTTAAATCTGACAGTAACTTAAATAACCAACATGCTTCAACTACCGCCATAGATAATGTGCAATACTCCGCCTCTGTTGAGGAAATAGCTACAGTTTGTTGTTTTTTGCTCACCCAACTAATTGTACAACCATAAAATTGAAACAAAAACCCACTTGTAGACTTTCTATCAAAGAGGTCACCACCCCAATCAGAATCTACATAAGCACAGAGAACCTCTACTTTATAATTTTAAAGACTAACTTTAACCCTAATGTACCCTTTACATATCTGAGGGTTCTTTTTAGAGCATTTAAAACATTCTGATTTGCTTTGTCTTGAAATCTACTTAAAATAGTAACACTTTCACATAAATCTGGGCGTGTTCCCGAGACAGCGTACATTAAACTACCTGCTATCTGCCTACAAAGTCTTATTAAATTATCATCAGAATTTCCTTCTTTTAATATTTTAAAGTCAAAATTTGGGTCCAAAGGAGTACTAATGTCATTACAATCAGACATTCCAAATCTATTTAGAACTCGATTTAAATAACTCTCTTGACTTAATTCAACTGTTCCCTGATCCAAATTTTATCTCACACTTATTCCTAAGTACTCTGAAATTTGTCCTAAGTCCTTCATCCTAAAAGTTTGCTTGAACATAGAATTTACATTTTGAACATCTACTAAATTGCAACCTATAATTAATACGTCATCGACGTAAAGTAAAACAAACAATCTTTTGTTGTTAGAGATTCGTGAATACAAACAAAATCATGATCTGACTTAACAAAATTTTCTTTTATCATTAAATTATCAAACTTATTGTTCCAATACTTTGGAGACTTCTTAAGTCCATATATAGATTTATTTAATTTATATACTTTTTGACTTACAGTTTGTCCTGGCAATGTCATGTACACCTCCTGCTTGATGTCACCATAAAGGAAAGCACTTTGGACATCCATTTGATGCACTATCATTCCATAACCATTGCCAACAGGATTCGAACTGTGCACAACTTGGCAACAGGTGCATACAGGTCATACAATTCCTCACTTAAGTCCTGCAGAAAACCCCTTGCCACTAACAGCGCTTTATACTGTCCATTACTTTTAATCTTAAAAACCCATTTACTGTCGATTAGTTTTTGTCCTTGGGTCTCGGCACTTCATCCCACGTATTATTGTCTCTAAGCACTTTAAGTTCCTTCTGTATAGCCTCCTTCCACTTCACACTGTCCCTTCCCGACATAGCTTCTTTTAAGTCCAAAGGCTCCTCACCGTCTGTATAAAAGCACATATCACACTGGTCCATATCAGAGTTCATATCATAATCTTTCATCCACACTGGTTGTCTAATTTGCCTCTTTTCTGTATCCCTTAAAATACATATCTGTTATTCATTGCCTCCTGGTTCAGTTCCCCATCACTGATTCAACAAGAGATTGATCGGAACCGTTTACATCCTCAAAAATATAAATCTCCTCATTAGGTCCATCCAACACACTCTCACTACTCTGATCACTTTGATCAGCTGGCTCCTGTACTTCTTCATAGTCAAGTGTTTCTCTTAATACGGGTCCTTCATTTATTTCCTCCTTTTCTTCTGGAAAGTTTAAAAATACAAGTTTTTTCTTCTTCAGAGGGTCCTTTAAATGAGGCTTGTCATCTCCAGGTATAAACACCGCATCTCTGTGAATCTCAACAGTTTTCTTTTCTGGCAGATATACTCGATAACCTTTTACCTCATCACTGTATCCCACAAAAATTCCAAAGATGTTTTTAGCATCCAATTTCAAACTTTTTTGCTTTGGAATATGAACACTAACCTTTTTGCCAAACTCCTGGAAAAAAATTATACTCGGCTGTTCATGAAACCATAATTCATAAGGTGTCTTGTCTCTCTGAGGACTGGCTCCAGCTCTATTTAGTGTAAACACTGCTGCATTCGCTGCTTCGGCCCAAAAATCTTTATCTAAACCAGAAGAATGTAGCATAGTTCTTACCAGCTCCAGTATGGTTCGATTATCACGTTCCGCTCTCCCATTTTGTTCTGGAGTATACGGGCATGTCTTCTGGAGCATAATTCCTCTCTTTTCACAAATACTCTTAACCTTCTCATTGACAAATTCCAAGCCATTATCTGTCCGCAATATATTCACCTTTTTTTGTGTCATATTTTCTGCCCAATTTAAAAAACTCTCAATTTTTCCCTCAGTTTCTCATTTGTTGTGCAAAAAATAAACTTTCCTAAAGCTAGAAAAATCGTCCTTCAAATTTAGCATATACTTAGCGCCTCCTAAAGATGTAACCTCTAATGGCCCACACAAATCTGCGTGTATCAGCTCACAAGGCATTTGAGCTCTGCTATGGCTTTCTGGGAATGACAATCTGTGTTGTTTTCCAGACAAACATTCACTACAAAATGGCTGATTTTCATCCTGAAACTCAATATTACCTTTTCTCAGCACTTTTCTGACCTAATCAAATTGTATGTGAGCCATCCTTTGATGCCATTTGCCCAAGCTCATAACAGCATTACATTGATCATACTTTAGACTTTCTATTTTAAACTCCATTTTAAGTAATTTACCTCTCTTTGCTTTGGCCCTAATTTTCTCTTCTTGGTCTATGATTTCACACTTGTTTTTATCTGAGTGCATTTTAAAGCCTTTATCGAGGGATCCACTTAAAGAGAACAGATTTACTGCCAGATCTGGAACAAATAATACATTAAGTAAGTCAGTTCTTACCCAACTGCTTCCATTGAAGGCCAAAAGTTGAATTTTTCCCACTCCTTTTACTCCTACAAAGTTGCCATCACCAACTCTTACTTTTCTTGTCACCGTCAAAGTTTCCATTTCTATAAACTGGCTTTTATCATAGCACATATGCTCGGTTGCCCCACTGTCCATCCACCAACCATGTCTAACATCCTCTCACCCAATTATCGCCATAATCTCCACACCACAATCGGGTATTAGTGCCTGGTCAGCTGACCTCTGGTTGTCCTTACCCTGAGTAGCATCCCCATGCGCTTGCTTCCTAAACCAACATTTCTCCAACATTTCTCCTGATTTCTTACAAAAGTTACAAACTCGTTGAGGGCAATTTCTTTTGAAATGATTTCCACCACACTGAAAGCATTTAATACCTGAGCTACCACTTGTACCAGCCTTATTTTTGAACTTCGACACATTGGAACCTGCTGCTAAAGCCTGCGCCTTCTCTGTCCCTTTACTCCTTTCCTCTTCCAGCATCAACCTCGACAACAGATCTGTCAGAGTCTGTTTATCTTCAGGATTAGACTCCCAAGCAGACACAAAATACTTCAAGCTATCTAGCAGGGACATAAGAACTTTAGTAATAACCATTTTGTCACTATTTTCTTCGCCCATGGATTTTAGGTTGCCCTTTATTTCTTCTAATTGGGAAATAAAATCTACCACCTTCCCATCTACATACTCTAGAGCAAAAAATCTTTGTGTTAATAGATGTACACTGACCCGTGACTGATGCTCGTAGATTTTCTCAAGTTTTGCCCACATTTCTGCTGAGGATTTGCAAGTTAAAATATGATTTATAGCCCTCTCACCCAGTCTGGAAACTATGATCTCTTGAGCCTTGGCGTCTTTGTTATCCCACTCTTGGGTGTTTCCCAGAGGCATTGGCCTCTCTGTGGTGCCATCCATTATGCCAAAATAGCCCTTTGACCTTAATGCTATTTGTACTTGAAACTTCCAAGTAACCCAATTTTAACTGTTTAATTTTAGGATATTTAATAAGCCTACTTGCTCCGCCATGTCTCTGTGTTCCTCTTAGGGTTCCTTCAAGCCTCACAACTGGAGTAAGACACTTTTACAGCCCAAAAAGAAACTTCTACCGCCCACCAACTTCCAGGATATTTCACCACAACACGCTGGTTGTAAATAACCGGTTGTCGGTTGCTACCAGAATGACAGGCCTACTAATTATAAAATACAGGCCTGAACACAAAAACTATTATGATATAAGCAAGAAAGGAATAATTTCATTGTTTTACAACACACAACAAGGACAAAAAGCAACTTCAACTGTGAAATAGTACGTTGAAAGGAGATAGCAGCAAGAAGGGTACAAAATGCAAACTCAACCCATTGAAACTAATCATTAAATAAAATTACAAAAATTCATTGAATGTACCGGATGAGAGGGATTCTGAAGACGATAAAGATTCAAGTAAAAAGGGAGTAAGCGAAGACACAGGGGATTGTGGATGCAATGTTGCAGTTATGGTTAATGGGCCCATGCAATAATAAAACGGATATTTTATATGCGATTTCTGTTCGTGAAGAATTGCCGGTAGCTCTGTGCTGAGGAATCGCGGTCACCCAAATTTTGTGTAAAATGATATTTATTTTTTGATGATGTATTATATGATATAAGTTTGACGTCACTAGCCTTGGATGTCATCCCGCGCTCGCTTTTGGTTGCATTTCTCTTTGTGGTTCTTGGGCGCCACTGCATTATCTTGTTTGCTTTTGCCCTAATATTATTACTCAAGGAGGAATCTATTTCCATTATCTTCTTTTAACATAGTTCATCATAGTTAGTCAAAAGTGGGAATTAAAGAAAATGTATCGAACATGATTTTAATAGCCACCTTTGAATGGCTTTGAATAAAGTTACAGAATGCAGAATAAAATGGCAAGCGCATATAAAAAAATAAAAATAAAATAAATAACGTCTTTATTTCAGAAAGAGAAATACATTGGGAATGGCGAGATTTAACAATAGTTATTTTTCCACCTAACCATTACCACTATAAGAAAAACCCAACAAAAATATATGTTATATGCCAAACATAAGTAAAAATAATACTAGAAAAATAATAATCAATGAAATATTAAAGAACAAACTTGAAAACAAAAAAAAGAAAAACCATACAGAAATATTACAATAATCCAAATAATTAAATGAGCGCAGAGATCTGTTCAGTCAAGAGTTGTGCTCTATATTTTTTACGCAAGGCACCAATACTATACTTCTTATAATCGCTACTTAAGGAATTATAGTTCAACATAGCCTTGCAAGCAAAACTCTTATGGAAAGTCATGTGCAGGGGCATTGTAAGACGATCTTGATGTCTGACCACGAGATTATGAACGGCATCACGAAAAACAAGCTTTCCACTGAAATATAAAGAAGTACATGATCTTATTAATTTAGTGAGAAACACAATAAAATGTAATTTTACCATGTTTTGAACTCTAAGCCATTTTAAATAATTCATTTTAGCAGAGACATGATCATATTTTCTTAAGTTAAAAATATACCGACAACAAACATTTTGGGCATATTGTAGACGATTTTTTCATGTTAAGTCAAGACAAGGATAATACACAATATTACAATAGTATTTTGAAATTAAGAATATGCCTATTTGCATATAATACTTTCATTCTTAAGTAAGTTTTTTGTAATATTTTCTGAACATGCTCTCACGACTATTTAAGGCAATCCTATTACACCTTCTACCTGATCAGCCTTTGGATTGCATGTGACTGTGCCCATTTACCCTTATTTTTCAAAGTGTTTATAACTAACCTCAAAATGGGCATGTGCTTTAAATGCAACAATGAATGCATTCAGAAGGAAGAAAAAAATGAGTTATTTGGATTCCCTTGTGATATATGTCGCCAAATAATTTGTAGGAACGGCTCAGGGGTGAGAAGTTCTGAGATAAGAGTTCTCATAATGAAAGAGAAGTGTCTGCGTCATTTTTGCTCCGACTGCTTGGAATGCTTTTCTATGTTGCCTGAGCTAAGAAGGAAAGTGTTGGATCTTGAATCCGAAATAAAACTTGGAAAATCGGTAATAAATGATGCTCCAGCTAACCCATTGCAAGCGGTGGATCCTCTTCCCAATGAGAAGGCGCTGACTGATGCTATAGCAGATCAACTGAGAGACCAGACAGAACTGATCGCTGAAAAGCTTAATAGGACAACTAATGCTATCATTGAGTCAAACAAAGAGTTAGTTCATTTTATGGCTGCCTCTTCAGTGTTAATAAATAAGGACCAGGTTGGCAGTGCTCCCAGTGTCAGGCCTGATGCTTTGCAGACCAGGGAAAAAAACTCCTCTTGAACAAGGTATATCAAAAGACAAACAACATCCACCATTTACTGGCGTTAGGGATCCTATATCCACTGTGGCAAGAATCACAAACTGTATTAGAGGCTCTAGTAATAACATCACAGCCCTGTCTGCTGCTCCGGAGAGGAAATGGATATATGTCGGGAATCTCAACCCTGACTGCAGCGTGGAGATGGTTAGGCTGCACCTGGAAGCGAACGGACTGGCACCTTTAAGTCTGGAGAAACTTATCACGAGGCATAATCATATGGCTTCATTTAAAATTGGTGTTTCCCCGGATATACAGGACAAGGTTACGAAGAGTGAATTCTGGCCTGTGGGGGTAACTTTGAAGCCATTTACATCCTATCATGCTGGTGGAGTTAGTCGTGGGAGACAGAATTTTCGCGGAAGGGGCATCTAAGACCCTTAATGCCTACTATCAAAATTTAAGAAGTATCAACAACAAACTTCTTGATGTGAGGTCCTCAGCAGTAGTTGATGAATTTGATGTGCTATTTTTTACTGAATTTTACTTTATACAGGTGTGACCGCTCAAACAGTACCAGTGGCAGCACTCGGGGAGGGGGAGTAATGATTGCCATCAGGGACCATCCCTCATATCAACTTCAGTTGGGCTGTACCCGCATTGAACAGGTGTTTGTTATGATTACATTAAAACGGTATAGGTTCATTGTTGGATGTGTATATATTCCTCCGGCTTCTCCTCCTGTGATATACGAGAATTTCTGCTGCTCTCTAGAGTGTGTTCTGGACAATAATGCCCATGATGACATCCTGCTGTGTGGTGACTTTAACCTCCCTAGTGTCTCCTGGAAGAAAGAAGATGATTGTGGAACTGTTCCTGTGCCCTCGAGTGCAGATTATTGGACTTGCTGGTGTACTTAAATTTACATCAGCTGAATGCATTTCCCAATATATCTGGCAACGCGCTGGATCTAGTCTTTAGTAGTAGCTCAAGGAAGAAAGTGAGTGTCTCAAATCCCCCTATTACTAGAAGTGATGTCTATCATCCAGCGTTCAGCTTGGAGGTTCCTATGCCTGAAGAGGTACATGAGTTCCAGTATAACTATACATACAATGACTTTAAAAATTGCAGTTACTTTGACATTAATAATTATCTGTCTTATTTTGATTGGAACTTACTCTGTAAGGAGAGTGATGTTAATGGTACTTTAGATACCTTTTACAGTATTCTTAATGAATGTTTTGATATTTTTGTACCCAAAGCAATTGCAAAAAATAAGAAATTTCCTCATTGGTTTGGTTCTGAGATGAAGGCATTGATTGTCAAATTCCCCTGAGGGCTATGTGGTGTTCTCTGAGTTAAGAGCATCATGCAGAGTACTGTATGAGCATACCTACTATGCATATATTTCAGACATTGAGGGAGCCATGTGCTCGGATAGTAAAAGATTCTGGAGTTATGTCAATAATAAAAATGGAAGGGCTGTTTTCCTAGTTCTATGGTGTGTAGGGATTCTTGGGCCAATAATCCACAGGACACTGTGGATCTTTTCAAGTTATATTTTTCATCCGTTTACTCCAGCAATCCCATAACTATGTAAGGTCAATCGATCTTGGTACTTCGCATGTCACACCCCTGGATATTTTTAATGCCATATGTTCTATGAGCAGCCATTTGGGAATGGGCCCAGAGGGTATTCCACCCTATTTTATTAAGAACTGCCAATGTATTCTATCCACAATATTATCCAAAATATTTAATATATTTTTGGCTTCAGGTGTGTTTCTTGATGCTTGGAAGTTTACTTACATTACTCCTATCTACAAGAATGGTGATAGAACAAATGTTGAGAACTACAGAGGCATCTCAAAGTTCTCGATCTTTGGCAAAATATTTGAACAGATACTTCATCAAAAAATATATCCCCGCTTTAAAAATATTTTTCTGCAGCACAGCTTTATCTCCGGTCGCTCAACTGTCACTAATCTGTTGGTGTATGAACAAGTCTTGCTGGAGGCCTTGGAGAGGCGGTGTCAGGTCTATGCCATATACAACGACCTCTCTAAGGCCTTTGACAGTGTAAACAATCAGATTCTTTAAAACAAACTGAGCGGATTGGGCGTCCATGGGGTCTTTCTTGGTTGGATTGGTAGCTATCTTCTTGATCGTGCACAAATAGTGAAAATTGGTGGTATGGAGTCTACTGGCATACATGTCGCATCTGGTGTCCCTCAGGGAGCACACTTGGCACCTCTTCTTTTTAATTGTTTTGTCAATGACATTGAAGAATATATAGCCTCGAGCAGGTTGCTCTTGTATGCTGATGACTTAAAGATTTTTAAGGTTATCGAAAGTATGGATGACTGTGTGGCCTTGCAGAGTGATGTAGATAATTTTACTCAATGGTGTGATCGTAATCTTATGCAGCTCAACCTAACTAAGTGTTCATCAATTACCTTTTCAAGGAAATTGAATAACATTATTAATGACTATACAATAAATGACACAACACTTGCCCGATCAGATCATGTGAAAGATCTTGGAATAATATTTGACCAGAATCTACGTTTTGACCTTCACATTGACAATGTATCTGGCCGGGGTTTAAAGCTCCTTGGTTTTGTTAAGCGCACACTTCAGAGGTGTGCAATGCCTTAAGACTGTATACTGCTCTATCATTCTGTCAGTGTTAGAATATGGGTCTTCAGTCTGGTCTCCAAGCTATGAGGTTTATAAGAATAAGATTGAAAGGGTGCAAACACGTTTTTTGAAGTTTCTGGCTTTTAAGCTGAATGTCTCATTGGACCTAATACAGGATCAAATGAACTTGTTGCCGCTGTCCACTAGACGTACTTATCTGGACTTGGTTCTATTTTATAAAATTGTTCACTCTTTGGTGGATGCTCCTGAGCTGTTAAGTGCTATAGGTTTCTCTGTACTACAGAGGGTGCTTCGTGTTCATGGTCTCTTTAATGAATCCTTCCATCGAACCAACTATGCATTTAATTATCCGGTGCCCAGAATGTGTAGGGAAATGAATTTGCTGCCTGTGAACATCGACTTGTTTAAACTGTCCTTGAACTCATTTAAAAATCAAATCAAAAACTTTCTCAGTAATTGAACTTTCTAGTGATTTTCTGTTCCTAGAATTTTAGCTATTATGTCTTGTCTAACTTAGTATTATTAATGATTCTTTTGGCAACCACATGTCTTGCGTTACATCTTGTGATTGCATTTTTTGTTGAACTGTATGTTTTATTCTATAATATTTTTTTCTCTTGTTTGTTATGAATATATTTAAGTAAACATGGAATTATTGTACTTGCCGTTAATAAACTATTATTATTATTATTATTAAATCTAAGCTGAATATCCAAATACAGCCCCAAGTTTCTTGCGCACTTTGTAAATATTAAGTTTTTATCAGCCAACTTTAATTTTAAACTCCTCTCCAGTTCTACTCTGCGTTTTTCGGGACAAAATAGAAGAGCTTCTGTCTTATCAGCATTTAATTTTAAATTGTGCTCAGTTGAATAGTGCAAAATTGAAATGAGATCGACATTCAGCTCCACAGTAGCCGAGTCAGGATAAGTAGGTATAAAGTAATGGAGAAGCTGGGTGTCATCAGCATAAGACTGTACATGTGAATTTTTAACAACATCAAAGATATCGAAGGTGTAAACCAGGAATAAAAGCGTACCCAAGATTGAGCCCTGTGGGACTCCAGAGACAATATTTCGAACAGATAACGAGGAATTATTTATGCGTACCCTTTGCCGTCTCCCCACAAGGTAGCTTTCAAAGAAACGACATGGTACTGCATCGAAGCCCAGATAATGCACACAACAGGTCATGGTCCAACACATCAAAAGCCTTAGAGTAATCAAGACAGACTGAAACTACTGCCATATTCTTATCAATCGCTCTCATAATATTGTCAGTTAGATTAGTTAGTAGTGCTGTTGATGTGCTGTAGCCCTCCCTAAAGCCGGACTGGTGCACCGACAGCAGCTTGTTCTCAGAGAGCAAACCGAAAATATAACTCTAATACGCCACTGGCCTACGTTTTGTATTGTTACCTGTTTATAAATAACACAAGATTTTTCCTTTCATTGTGTAGCGTACTGAGTTGTTTACGTTTTGAATCGATGTCTCTTTGTGGCTATCATTTTGAAATCTATTCTCAGATGGTATGCAGAACTTGGCGAAATAGCATTGCCTTCTTTAGGCGATGCAACTATCTATTCATGTACTTTCTACATGCGCGTAAATATTAATTATTTTTCTTTAAGAATATTACATAATAATGTAATGTTTATTATTATTTTCCATAGTAAATGTTATATTAAACAGGGAAAGGTGAGTTGTAAAATAAAAAAGTTAAAACTGTTCGATTGCAGCAAATTGTATGCTACGAATCAAAGAATAAATATAAGATTATCGAGAAAAGGCTTCACTTTACGCCTCCTACTCGTAGTATATGACAGCACTAAAAAAATACTGGCCGCAAATATATGGTATGGTATGGTAGAGGGATCGCTCGGAAAGATTTGCCTCTCCACACGTCGAGGACAATTGATCTTTTGTATATACGAAACTTCCTATCTCGTTCGAGAACCTCAGAATGTTTCGAGGGTTGAGCTTTTGTAGACCTCCAGGAGCCACAAGAGCATTTTCAAGATGCCTCAACCTCTGGCGAGTCAGTGCCTGACATTCGCAGAGAAGGTGCTCTGACGTTTCAGCCATAGTTTGGCAGAATCTGCATTGTTCGTCAGTGGTTTTCCCAATTTCCTTCACGTGGTACCTCCAGGAGGCATGTCCAGTGAGAAGGTCTACGACCAGTTTTATCTATTTTTTTTGTAGCATATTTTAACCTAAACATCATGTGAAAATATTTTAAGACGTAGCCTTCAAATTGCCTTTTTGCTCTCATATTGTCAAAGAGGAATTTGGGCGCTTCCCAGATGCGTGTTGCTGAGTATAATTATTGACGGCGTTCCTCTTTGATCTTGCAGGTTGCGTAGCTTAGATGGAATTATGACTCGCTTAATTCGAAACAAACTGTACGTACCTATAGTGGTCTCCAGGTTTGATATACAGGAAGGAATGCATTTAGAATAACAACTATGTTTGAATACAATTTACTAGAATAGCGTAAAACGCATGACCATTCGATGAAGACTGACCGAACTCGACCTATTAGGTTCCCTTGAAGCAATTTGAGGTTCCCTTGAAAGTACTTTTAGTTTTTGTTAGATTTTATGAGCGTTGATTCGTTTAATTTATACTGGCATGTTTTAATTTAGTTTCACTTTAGACTGAGTGTTTTTAGTGAATACGATATAGTTTACACATGCCCCCCTCCAACTAGCATTGGTCCCCAATGCAAAACATCTTTTTATACATTAGTAGCATGTACTTTATTATTATTATTATTATTTTCTCATACTCATCGTCAATCAGGACGTGTCCAAAAAGGTTGGTAATTATGCTTAAAAAAAATTAGTAGTTGTTACTAAATTCCTTACGGTTAAAAAGCAAAAAGAAAAGAATCTCCCTAATAAATAAAGATTTGTTAGTGATCGCCAAAAAAAATAATTAAAAAAACTTTCTATCATAGAGACGGTAAAAACTCATTTTTGATGAGTATGTTTAAAGGAGTGGAACCCCCTTAAATAATAACGAGCTGTCCTCAATGTTCGAATAGTCATATCGTTCCGTACCTACTTAAATTTAAGTTTTATTTGAGCACTTCAAACTTCTTGTCTGTGGCTTAGTTTGGTCCTGGATTCCAGCCAAAGGGTCTCGATTTACGTCCTTACTCAATTCAGAATGTTTGTCGGTTTCCTTTTGGCTGCTGTGTATCTCGGGACTCCATCGACATTGAATAGTGCGTGCTTCATGTACATGTAACAAATATAAGCAAGATATGAGTGCATAACATTGACATTTTCTTCCTATCCTTATGTTATATTAATAGAAATATGTGTATAGGTATGTTTTCTTAAAAAATTCTATTATTTGTTATTGAAATATTGAATTATTCTACTTTTATCGTACAGCTATGTATAAAAATACGTCTAACATTAATTCGTCGTTATATTTTAACCCTTTATCATATTGTGTTATCGTCATATTGTTGAATCAGCATGTTGCAATTTCTCGAAACTTGAAGGTGTCCGGCGGTAGCGTCATTAATTGTTGTTGGACTTTGTTTCTATTAAACATTATAACATAAATTAGCACGTATACTTGGACTTGGTCTACTTTGAAAAAGATTGCTGATTGTTTGTGATTATATAACATTGATATCTTGGTTTCATTGATAGTAAACATTTCCGCGATTATTTAGAACAATAACAGTAGATATTTAATACATGTATGAGTAATTTACAGTTACGTCAATTATGTTGCTTCAACTGATAGTATTTTTCATTAGTATTGACCCTCCCTGAGTACGCGTATTCTCTAAGAAGGCTAATGCTTGTTTTTCGGAGTAAATTACCCCACACAAGTTACAATTTTTTCGCCTGGTATTTATAACATGATAGATACTTATGGTTTACTTATCAATAATAATAGGTGGTTTTTGCGAAATTGATGCTGCTGTATGTCCTGTACGACTGTAATTCTTCTCATTCCATCCATGATTATTTATTTTATGTTGGCTTATTCTTATATATATTTACTTAATCTAAGTTTTCTTCTACCCATATATGCTATTTTATTTTGTTATTTCTATGTTTCTATATGCTATGGGCCCGTATTCTCTATGTTTTGTGCTGACACTTTTGTGATGTATTCTCTTTAATATTACTTCCTATCTTTAACTTTTAACTTATTTTCCTTTATTTCTATTACCATATTCTCATTTACTATCTTCTCATATACAGTCTACTTTTCCTTATACCTTTTTATATACGTACATCTATACATATGTATCCCTTACAGATCAAGGACAATGTCTTAGAACTAACAACTCCTAAAAACTAAAGAAATCAAAAATATACAAATAAAACAAAGAAACAAGACGCAACACATACATGACCACGATTCCAATGACATAAACATTCACAACAAGAGTGTTATTAGATAAAGAAGTCCGTAAGAGTGTTATCTCAGAACTTGCCTGCAAATTAAGCATTATTGTCAAATATATATCTTTTACAAATCATATTGAAGAACCTCATTTCACGTGTCCCTCTGACCTCAAGAGGTAGCATATTATAGAGCGTTGGACCCAAGTAGTTTATGAATCGCTGATTAATGTTTCTATTGCTCATAGGAATCTGGAGCATGCCCAGACTCTTACCTCTTGTTGCGTGGTCATGGGTTAGGTATATTTTAAAGTTCTGTACCTTGTATACATATGAACATACTGAAAGAATATACAGAGATCTGACATTAAATGTATTTACATTGTACAATAATTGTGTAGGGTAACGTTTTTCTTTTTTATTTTTTATCTTTAGAGTAAAGTTTTGGATTACATTAAGTTGTTTTAATGCTTTATTATACAATCCACCCCATATTATTATCCCATATATAATAAGAGATTCAACCAGAGTTTTATATACCATTTCTAAAAGATGTTTGGACAAAATATCACGTAATAAGTAAAATTTATGTATCAATTTTCTTAAATTATTCTTGATTTTCATAATATGATACTCCCACTTTAGATGTTTGTCAACAACTATGCCCAGATACCTTGTGTTAGACACCTTCCTAATGGCAGTATTCATATTATTAATAAAAATATGTGAGAAGTCAGGTCGATTTGCAGAAGTTAAGGAGAAAGCGATATAATTAGTTTTTTCTAAGTTTAGTGATAGTTTATGATAATCCAACCATTGCTTTACCAGTGTTCCCCCGAGTAAAACAGAACAGTGTCATCTGCATAAGACACAATGATATCATCAAGCTCTAACTTAAGTAATAGATTGATATAACCTGTCAGACTAGGGACTGATAGGGATTGATACCCCTGTCAGACTAGGGACCGCCAAAGGAATGAGTCTGAGGCCGATGCTTCGAGTGGAAGCGGCCCTAGGTGGTAGATGCATAAGCCTACTCGCATCGTCCGGTGAAAGACCACCCCACCAGAATTGGGGAACGCTAAGTGGTTTTCCCAAATCACGTTCCGCTTCCGCGCTGATGATCCCGGGTTTCACAGTAGGAATATATGGACATGATGGTGCTTCCAGGATCAAAATATTCCGGAGGTAAACTCCCCAGCCAATCGGATCTCCGGGCGCTGGGTGGCCCTGGGAGCCCTTCATTCCGCAT
>MU188482.1:743-30017 GCA_016904865.1 Pissodes strobi | reverse complement strand
CTTCCAGGACATCTGTTTCCCACTAATTACAACCTACAAATATTCAAAAACCGTGTCAATCAACATCTTCGCACACACACCGCTCATCGAGCGCCATAGGATCTACCTTTAGTGTGTGTGCCACTGCCATACAAAAAAAATAAGTTGTCGTTTACTCGATTTGCACGTTCTTTTTTACTAAACTTTGTTGAAAGTCTTCTGATTCTTTTTAAAACATGTTTAGATAGTAATTACAATATTTTATTATCCAGTTCAAACTTTAGACTAGTGCTGGCAACCGAAGACGGTTTTTCGGATAGTCGGTTAACCGGTTTCGGATTATCCGCGGTTTTTCAAAAAACCGAAACCGGTTAACCGGATACTCGGTTAACCGATTACGCGATTTCTCGTTTAACCGATTAATCGATTAACCGAATAACCGGTTTCTCGGCTAACCGATTATTCGATTATCTAGTTACATGACACTGGGCCACCGTGTTCTCAAGTAATGGTAAAAAAGATAGGAAGTAAAGTAAAAACTGGGTATTTGGAATGGTAACATACCACATACCTACTGGACGGTGATTATATTTGGAAATGCTTTTAGAGCGCGATTGAAAAATAATATCTATCTTTAATAGAATACCTTTATATTTATTTAAGTTTTAAAAAATTGTAATATTTTTTCTGCTCAGAATTTATATCGATTGTAATTTGTAATGAACAATATTTTTAATTTAATTATTACCTTGGGGTTTATTTCAATAACGACCAAAAACTGGAATAAATTTGGTTCACTAGAATTTAATGATTGTGCCCTAATCGGCAGGGAAACTGAACTAATGGAAATATGCTTAAGAACAAATTATAAATTATGTTTAGCCTATGATGACTGTGTATTAACCGATTAATCGGTTATCCGATTAACCGGCTATCCGATTAACCGGTTAACCGGTTATCCGGATACCCGGTTTTCACTATTATTCGAATACCCGGTTTTATCCGAAACCGGTTTTTAAGAAAACCGAATAACCGGTTTCAACTTTTCGCGGTTTTTGCCAGCACTACTTTAGACTGATTGTTTTTAGTGAATGCGATTTAGTTTATAATATTGCCCGATCCCATTCAGGAAATTGTCATGAAACTTTTTATGGCAGGGATCACAAGTTTTACGAATCTGAGATTGATTTCTTGAAAATACCTATGGGTTGGTTGGCACGTACCCTTAAATTAAAGCTAAAACAGAAAATCAAAAAAGCATTACCAATCGGATCAATGTATTTTTTGGCACGTTTTGCTCATATCTCCCCTCTTTAGCATACAAAAGTTGGTTGCTCCGGATTATTCGGTCTTCCAGTAACAAAATATTAAATGGTGACGTGTCGTGTCAAAACTCGAAATGGCGATAAATTTAAATTCAAGTAGTTTTTGGTATTGGAATGGTTCAAAGCGTTAACCACTCATATTGTAATGCTTGTTAAAAAATATAAGATATAATTGAATAAGTAATAAAAATGTTCACCTGCCCTTTCTGTTCAAACAATTTACAAAGTGGGCAAACAAGTTCGTAAATAGCGAGACAATCTGCTTGCAGAGACACGCAGCGGCAAATTGCAATAAAGGTGCCAGAACTGAGATAAGAGAGAGAATTTGTTTGCCATTCTGGTATATTTCTATGGCGGAGTTACCACTATGCCGTTATGGCGATTTCAGTCGTCGACAAAAATGCAAAATCCAATTGCCTTTAGCCTTGTGTGTAAAGTGTCGCCGCACATAAAAGCCATTTTGGAGTTGTTTATGACAATGGAAACGTAGTTAAAGATGTTTAATTTTTTTCCTTATTTCAGTGTCGGTCTTTTTACTTAGTTGTATTTTGATTACCTTTTAAGTGCCATTAGAAGTGCCAAGTAGAAAATCTATTAAGAAGGTTGTAACATCTTTCTATAAAGGCTGCTGAAAAAAATTGGGAGTTTATTCTACCCAAGAGCGACAATAATTCATTTGAAGGAATTTATGGAATTTCACCAAAAGTTACACTATTAAATATTCCTTAAAAAACAGTTTCCGCTTGATTTCAACGTTAAAAATCACAGCGAAAATTTTGTTTCTATTAATTTTAGCTTGCATTTTGATATGGTCTTATGTCGACCACCTAATATTTCCTGAAATAACCCTACCCATAAGCACCTAGCTGTGACAGTAGTAAGCGGGCTATAATAAAAGCAATATCATAATAGTTATTTTTGTTACAAGTACCTAAAATGGAGTTTTTCAGGACGAATCATTGCAGAATAGTAGATGAGTCCTGAAAAACTTCATTTAAGTACGTGTGACAAACACTATTTTTTGTCATCCGCTCCCAAAATTTAAATTTTATTTATACGCTTTTTGCAATTCTTCAGAAAGCCTAAATTTGCAAATTTACCATAATTTTTGAAAACATAATGTACGACAAAGTTAGCTTAGAATTTGATATCGTAGCAACTATTTGTCAATTTTGTCATGTCATTCGAAATTTTTGACATTTAGACATATTCAGGAATTTTGGAATAGTCCGTAAAGGTTGCCATGACGACTTTTAGGGACTAGGCCTAAAAAGAAGCATTTTACGGACTCAAATGAGTCCGTAAAATAGCTATTTTTGGGAGCGTATGACAAAAAATATTTTTGATAGATATTTATTTTAACTTAAATATATAGTACATGTTATCTATCGACAACATGGTTTATTGAAAAAATTCGACGGCTTCTTACTTTTCTCGCCAATGAGGAAAAAAGAGATGGAGAAGGAATTTCTAAAATATAAAATATAATATTTGAAATATAATTTTAAATATTTTAGAAATTCCTTGCCCATCTCTTTTATCCTAAATGGCGAGAAAAGTAAGGAGCCGTCGAATTTTTTCACTAAATGTTCATGCTTCATCTTCATGAAATAAAAGTAATACTTCGACACCATTTTGTTCTTTTCCACACTAGATTTATGGTTGAAATATGGAATAATTTCTGAAAGAATGGTGCTCAAGTTCTTAAACAAAAAATCTTCTTGTTGAGGCCAGAGTTGTTCACCAAATACGTTAAATATTTATATGTATTATGAAAAGTTTGGATATGCTTAGACTCTGTGTAAAAGATTATTAAATATTTAATAAAGTCCTCTTTTTGGGATAACCAAACATCATCAAGACGATTAACTACAGGAAACCTATCCCTCAACAGCCAATTTTTATTGTGTTATTAAATATAACGCGTAAAATTACCATTTATTTTGCATGCCTTATTATTTAATTACTTTAATAATTTTCCCCTGCTTCTAGTAATGTAAAATTATGGAACGTATAAAGAATAATATTTCTTTCAGGTTATTATTTATTCCTTGTTTTACTAGAGCACAGGGAAAGTGAAAAAAAGCAATTAAACTGCTTATATTTTACCGAAATGTAATGCTAACTAGTGCTATAACGTGAAAAAACGCAATATCAGACACAAGTAAAATGATTTCCACTTTATTTAAGTATATTAATCTTATTTTACAAGAACATGGGGAAATTAAAATATTTGGGAATGTTAATAAAAAGAAGCAATTTATCAGGCGTTTCCAGATATACGTTCGTTAGCAGTACCTATTTAGCTCGTAAACGATCTACATAAACTTCTCTTTGGATTTATTCCGTGTTTTCAGTTTGAGGGAGAGACAGCTGACGTTCGGTTTCTGAACAGTAATACACTCAACTTTTACATAATCGCAATCTAATAAATATAATAACGAGGGAATAGGCTTTTTCAAATATACGTGCGGTAGCAGTACCTATATAGCTGGTAAACTATCTGTATAAACTGTCTTTTGGATTCATTCCGTGTTTTCAGTTTGAGGTAGAGACATCTGATGCCGTGTTTTTGCACAATAATACACTAAAATTTCACATAATCGCAATCTAATAAAAATAATGGGAAGGAAACACGCTTTTTTAGATATACATGCGCTTGCAGTACCTAAATAGCTCGTAAATTGTCCCCATAAACTGTCTTTTGGATTTATTCCGTATCTTCAGTTTGAGGGAGAGGCAGCTGATGTCGTGTTTTTGAACAATAATACACTCAAATTTTACATAATCACAATCTAATTAATATAATGGAAAGGGAGTAGTCTTTTTCAGATATACCTACGTTAGCAGTACCTATTTAGCTCATAAATTATCTATACGGACTTCCTTTTGGATTCATTTCGTGTTTTCAGTTTTAGGGAAAGACAGCTGATATCGCGTTTTTGAACAATAATGCATTCATATTTCAGATAATCTCAATCTAATAAATATAAGGGCATGAGAAGAGGCTTTTTCAGATATACGTACGTTAGCAGTACCTAATTTAGTCCGTAAATTGTTTCTATAAACTGTCTTTTGGATTCATTCTATGTTTTCAGTTGGAGGGAGAGACAGCTGATGTTGTGTTTTTGAACAATAATACACTCAAATTTCAGATAATTCCAATCTAATAAATATAATGGAAAGGGAAGAGGCATTTTCAGGTGTATGTGCGTTAGCAGTACCTAATTAGCTCGTAAATTATCCCCATAAGCAGTCTTTTGGATTCATTCCGCGTCTTCAGTTTGAGGGAGAGGCAGCTGATGTTGTGTTTTTGAACAATAATACACTCAAATTTCACATAATCGCAATCTAATAAATATAATAAGAAGAGAATGGGATTTTTCAGATATACGTACGTTAGCAGTACCTATTTAGCTCGTAAATTATGTATATGTATAAACTTCCCTTTGGATTCATTACGTGTTTTCAGTTTGAGGGAGAAACAGCCTGATGTCGTGTTTTTGAACAATAATGCATTCAAATTTCAGATAATCCCAATCTAATAAATATAATGGGAAGGGAATAGTCTTTTTCAGATATAAGTGCGTAAGCATACCTTTTTAGCTCGTAAATTATCTATATAAACTTCCTTTTGAATTCATTCCGTGTTTCAGTTTGAGGGAGAGACAGCTGATGTCGTGTTTTTGAACAATAATACTCTCAAATTTCGCATAATCGCAATTTAATAAATATGAAAATAAAAGAATAGGCTTTTTCAGATATACGTACTTTAGCAGTACCAAAGACAATCATACTACTTCGTAGTATGATTGTCATTGGCAGTACCTATTTAGCTCGTAAATTATGTATATAAACTCCCTTTTGGAATCATCCCGTGTTTTCAGTTTGAGGGAGAGACAGGTGATGTCGTGTTTATTGAAAAATAATACACTCAAATTTCATATAATTCCAATCTGGTAAATATAATGGGAAGGGAATAGGCTTTTTCAGATATACGTGCCTTAGCAGTACCTATTTAGCTCGCATATTATTTATATAAAATTCCAGACAGCTGATGCCGTTGTTTTTGAACAATCTTCTTCAGGTACATTGTCTGTCTTAAGACGTTGGCTATCATTATGTTTACGATTTCTTGGAATCTTTCTCTATCGGACGCCGCGCGAAATAGTTCCCCGGTCGCAAGGCCACACCATTGCCTGATATTGCGTAGCCAGGACAGCTTTTTTCTCCGTATCCACCTTTTACCCTCTACTTTCCCTTGTATTATGAGGCGCAATAGCTGGTATTTAGGTCCTCTAATTATGTGTCCAAAGTATTCCGTTTTTCTCCTCTTTATAATGTTCAGCAGTTGTCGTTCCGTGTCCATCATTCTTAGGACATCCTCGTTTGTAGTATGCGAGGCCTATGATATTTCTAGAATTTGGCGGTAACACCACAGTTCAAATGCTTCTATTCTATTCATTATTGTGGCCTTTAGTGTCCATGTCTTGCAGCCATAAAGTAGGACAGACCACCCATATCATTTCAAAACCCTCTTACGAAGATGCATTAACAGATTTCTATTACATAGAACTGGTTTCCATGTCGTAAAAGCCCTGCGTGATATTTCAATCCTTGTTGTTATCTCTTCATCAGAGTCCGCATTCGCATTAAGCCAGCTGCCTAGATATTTAAAATGGTTTACGCGCTCTATCTCCTTCCCATTGATTCAAATCTGCCGCCGATGTACATTTATTTTTCCGGCTGCCATCCATTTCGTGTTTGCAGCGTTGATTTTGAGACCTCTCCGACGACTTGTTTCATTCACTAAATGTATTAATGTTTGGAGGTCTTCCAGATTTTCTGCCAGAATGGCTGTATCATCAGCGTATCTAATAATAATAATAATAATAATAATAATAAAAACGTTTATTACTCACAATCATAATACATAAATCACTCTAAAGACTCAAAAAAACAAAATTACTCTAACACAATCTAAGAGGAACAACTAGTGAGTAAAAAGCCCACATTTCAGACTTCTGCTCAAGGGCAGATTCTGTTCTCCCAATGCGGCTTAGAGAAAGAGAAAAAGAAAAAAAAAAGATAATAGAAAAATAGGCCTGGTACTAGTTATTATTGACTATTACCTATACTAACAGGGAAAGGATATGTGGGAGGGGGTGTAAAAGGAAGGAGAGAGGACTAAAAAAAAAGGAGCAACTATTGATGCTCAAACAAATATCGAGAGACTGTGGCCTTAAATTTCCGACATGACAGTGCAGGGTCGGCAGCGTTAAATGGCAGAGAGTTCAAGCACGAAGCAACATTGTATGAAAAGCATCTCTTAAAATATTCATTTCTATGGCTCGGTATTGTGATGGTGTTTCTACGTAAATTTAGATGGTGTACATCTGTTCGAAAACCAATTTTATTGTAGAGGTACGGAGGTGTCTTAAATTTAATAATCTTATGGTATAAACAAGCAGCATGTAGACTACGTCTGTTGAACATATTCAACCAGGACAGCTCATTAAGTTTATGTGATACTCCTCGCCTTCTTCTTATACCAAAAATAAATCGGATACAGCTGTTCTGAAGTTTCTGTACTCTACGTTTATCGAAATTATCCAAGCATGGGCCATATATGTTATCGCAATGATTTAGATGCGAGAGAACTAGAGAGTCACACAAGTGTTTTTTTACATTTTTGTCGAAATAATGTCTATGAGGATATATTAATTTCAATGAGGCATATGCCTTCTTCAAAATGGATGATATATGGTGTTTAAATCGAAGCTGCGAATCCAAAGTCAAACCCAAACTTTTAGCTTTATCAACTACGGGCAGAGGCTGATTGTTTATTGTTATATCGAGAGAATTGTTTATTTTTTCTAGATTATTTTTGCTACCGAAAAGCATCACTAAAGATTTACTGGGATTAAGCTGTAATAAATGGTTATCAGATACATTAAGCAAGGAGTCCATATCAGAATTGATGCTGTTAACAGCAACTCCAACATCCAGCGGGTCAAAAGAAAAGTACAATTGAGCATCATCTGCATAAAAATGATAATTACAAAATTTCAGGTACATATGAAACGTGCTAGTATATATACTAAATAGAAGTGGACCGAGTATACTGCCTTGAGGTACCCCTGAGACTACGTGCAAGAAATCAGAGATGTCACCGCCTATTTTCACGCATTGACGTCTGTCAGATAAAAAAGATTTTATAATATTTGAAGCGCTTTCTGAAAATCCTATATAATGTAAAATTGATATTAATATTTTATGATTTATGAAGTCAAACGCTTTAGTAAAATCCAATAAAATTAATGCTGTTATTTTATTACTATCCCGAGCACGGAAAACATCATCAATCACATCGGCCATTGCAGTACCACAACCAAATCCCGGTCGAAACCCAGACTGTTTAAATGGCAAAATATTATTAAAATTGACATGGTTACGAACTTGTACTTCTAGGATTCTCTCCAAAATTTTAGATAGAGTAGGGAGTATGCTAATTGATCTGAATTGATTCATGCCATTAGGGTTGTTTACTTTGGGAAGTGGAGTAACGATGGCTTTTTTCCATTCTTCAGGAAAATACGACTGCAAAATGCATTGATTAACAATATGAGTAATGTATTTTATAATATGTGGACAACAAAGAATAATTAGAGTTATATTAAGTTGATCATTACCAATGGCCTTAGTTTTAATTTGCCGTATGATTCTAAAAACTTCATCGTTACTCACGGTATTAAATGTTAACAATGATTCTACACTCTCGTTTGTATTGTTCATATAAAATTGCAAAATATTGTCAGTAGGGGAAGCGTTAACATTTACTGAATTAATAAAAAAGGAATTAAATTCATTTACATGCTTGAGCCTATCCGGAATTTCTCGAGACTTGGAAGGTCTCAGCTTGTTAATCTCTTGCCACTTCTCTCTGACTGAAATACTTTGAAACCGGTACCTGTAATAAACTTTTCTCTCAGTTCTAATTGCCGCTGTAGTCAGATTCCTGAGTTGCTTGAAATACTGCCATTTGGCTGGTGATCTATTAATTTTAAAATCACGAAAAGCCTTATCCCTAAGTTTCTGCATTCGTTTAATATTGTCAGTGAGCCAGGGCTGATATGGTCTATTACGAATTGTTTGACGCATAACCGGAGCATAAACATCAAACAATGTCAGTATCTTCGAAGTTAAGTAGCGTATTTTATCATCTATATTTTCAATTTCATAAATCTGATTAAAAGGAGTACTTGCGAGGTCGCTCTCAAACCTGTTGATGTCTATGTCCTTCAACCTTCTAAAATATATTATCTTTGGATTTTTTTGGAAACTGATACAGCTTATACTACAATATATGGATAAGTGGTCCGAAATTTGATAATCTGACACTCCTCTATCTACTATGTGCTCTGAATTTGTGAAAATTAAATCTATAAGCGACACAGAATTTGCAGTCACTCTGGTAGGATTTGAAATGATTTGTTCAAGACCAAACTGTTCAGTCATTGATAGTAGTTGATCACATTTTGCGTCACCCAATTTCAAAAGATCTATGTTAAAATCCCCCAAGCAGAATATATGATCATACTGAGAAATAAAATTAACCAAAGTATCCTCAAACTTGTTGATAAATAAATTATAGTCTGAGTTTGGTGGCCGATATATTACACCGACAATAAAAATTTCTTTGTTAATAAAAATCTTCAACCATATGCTCTCCATACAATCATCACTCTCACTAAGCACAACCTCATACCTATGTTGGCTACGAATGTAAATTGCAACTCCGCCTCCCCGCCTACCATGTCTATCATTTCTTTCGACCACACAATTCTCCAGAGAAATAGCGTTACTGGAAATTTCAGAGTTCAGCCAGGTCTCGGTCACGCCAGCAATATCGTATTCCTTATCAAAATAATAATCCCGGAATGCAACAAAATTTGGCAGAATTGAACGGACATTAGTATGTGAGATGTTAAACGTCATTTAAAATAACAAAAATAAATAATTAAGTTAGTTTGGGTTAACACAAGGAAAATTATTGGATAGGAGAATGAAGGAATATGAGAAGAATTGAAAGGGAAAGAGAAGAAAAACAAATAAAAAAATCTATCTATGCAGAAATAATATAAGAAAGTAGCTCCAAATCTTGCAAATGTTGCAACCTCCTAACATACAAAAAAAAAAACTTAATCTTAAGTCTAATAAGCTCCTAACATAAAAAAAATAATTAATCGTAAAAAGAGAAATCAAAGAAAATCAAATGAAACCATGCATTTGAATATAAATACATATGCCCATCCTACCATTCTCACTCTCAAGCCACTAGCAAACACTATACGAAAACAGAGTTATAATCATTAGAGGCACTTCACAAATAAATATGAATACGAAGTATCAAAAGTAATCGAAAGGATGTACCCTAGAAATTGAGAACTTTACACATAACTAGAGAAATGAGAACATAATACAGGCATATGTGAATACTATTTTTTTAATGAAAAGCGTACATGAGTGTTAAAAATACAATGTAGATGCGACCAGTTTTCGTTAATACCAGTAGCTAAGCTGTTAGTAGGTGAAATGTGCGATAAATAACAATAGATAATGTTTTAGCGAATCAAGATTAATATGATATACATAGGTATGATCTAACCTTTGTTAATATCAGTGGCCAGAAAACATGAAAATGTATGATGAAAATACTAGTTCACAATCATCGGTCGCACGAATTTTCAAATTAAAATAACATTCTAAGCCATGTTATGATCTAAGATTTTAAAAGTGCGAAGAGAAAAGTTAATACTAATATAAAACTTACAGTCTGACAGTTCTAGGACAGATGAGGTCGCAATAACGAAATGTCACTAGTTATTCATGTCTTTTTGTATCTCACTCCACATTTTTTCCGTTTTCACTATTATCTTCCGATTGTTGTGGAAAATGTATACAGAACCGCCGGTGGTCCACACCGCGTTGCCCATGATCGAACGAACACTGTTATAAATTTTACGGTTAGAATCCGTCAACATTTCTGTTATCAGAAATCCTGAGCCTTTCAACTTCTTTTTTTGGTAGAAAATATCATCGCGCTTCCATCGATGGACAAAGTAAACAACAATCGGTCTATTTTTCGACGGGTCTTTTTTAAATCCCAAACGGTAACACTGCTTTAAATCAGTTTTTTGGATTTTTATATTTAGGTGATTAGATGCAAAAGAAATAACCTCATCATATACATTGCTCTCTCGCTCTTGCTCTTGAACCCCATGTATGAGAAATGCGAAATTGTTGTTGCGAATTTGCAAATTGTCTGATTCTCTAGATTTGTCAATAGAATTCTTTTCAAGGGCTTGTAGATCATCTCTTAGTGATTGCAGTTCCTCTGTAACCATTATCTTGAATGCTTCGAAATCTTCAGATAGGCTGCTAATTGAAGAACCGCCTACCATTGACAATCGAGGACGATTTTGATCCTTATTTTTATTGTCCATTTCAGAGAGAATGCGATCAAACATGGATTGCATCTTGTCGACACGTGCACCCAATTCCTTCATACTTTTGGCCATCTTACACCAGGATAACTTCACTACACGTTGAACCGAATGACAAGCAATCGAATAGATATACAATAATATAATTTCTCTTAAATTGTACTCATGAAAGTTGCAAAAATTATTAGGAGGTCCTACCAACGACCTAGCAAGTATACAGCGCCATCTACTACTACTATATTGTTGATTGTTTCTCCGCCGAGTCTTACACCTTCTTGGCTCTCATCTAAGGCTTCCTTGAATATTTCTTCTGAGTGCAGGTTAAAAAGGCTCGGCGATAGGACACAGCCTTGTCGTACTCCAGTTTTTGAGTATGATCGTCTTCGATTTGGACGGAGGCTACTTGGTTGTAGTATAGGTATTTTAGTATTCTGATATCATAGTTGTCTAGTCCTGTTTCTTCCATGTCGTGTTGTACTCGGTCAAATGCCTTTTCGAAGTCGATGAAGCAGATGTAGACGTTCTTTCGGAATTCACAGCTTTTCTGGAGTAGAACGCGCATACAGAATAAAGCCTCTCTGGTCCCCAGACCACTTCTAAATCCGAATTGTTTGTCACTCATTTTACTTTCGCATAGTAGGAATATTCGGTTTTGTATTATTTGCATAAATATCTTAAGCGTGTGACTCATTAGACTAATAAGCCACATTTAGTGGGCCTACTCTTCTTTGGTAATGTTATGAAAAGCGATTCTAGCCAATCGTCTGGTATTCTTCCTTCGCTGTATATTTTATTGAAAAATGTGATTAGAAGTTTAAGCAGTTCGGTAGGAATTTGGTCTGGTCCGGGCGTCTTGTTATTTTTTGCTTGCTGTATTGCTTTCTTGACCTCTGCCTTCAGTAGAATGGAGCCTCTGTCTATCTCGTTGTCATAGACCGTATGTGTGATGTTTCCTCGGTTGGCATCGTCGAAGAGGTCAGTGACGTACCTCTCCCATTCCCTGCATTGTTGTTCGTGATCAAGGAATTTTCCGTCCGAGTCTTTGAGTAGGTTGACATGTTTTGGTTTTTTGATTCTGGAGGTATATTTGAGTTTTTATGGAGAATGAAGCTGTCGTGTTTTTTCAAGAGATCTTCTATTTCTTTACAGGAATTTTCAAGTTCTTTGGCTTGTTTAATTTTCTTTTTTATGGTTGTATTGATATCACGGTATCTGTAATGTCTTTGTTTATATATTTTCTTCGGAATTCCATTAGCTTCAGAATTTTTTGTGTCATCCATTCGTTTTTTGCTATTCTCTTAGATGGTTTTAAGGAATTCTTTGTTTGTTCTATAATCGTTTTTTTGTATCTCATGCCAGTAATGAATACTGGCACGATGGTCCTGTTATCATTTGGTGTTTCCTTTATTTTGTGTATTTCTGCGTTTATTTGTTGAGGTATCCGTTCACGTGTTTCAGAGTTTCTGAGGGGGATCAAGACACATTCTGTTTGGTTTATATGGCTTTGTTGATCTTTTTAATTTAATTTGAATTTTGGAGCAGAGTAAGTTGTGGTTTGAGTTTATGTCAGCGCCTGGGTAGGTTTTAACCGTTCTAATGGTGTTCCGGAATCGGTGATTTATCAAAATGTATTATCAGAATTCGATTAGTCGTTCACCTCTTTGATTTCTTTCTCCCAAACCAAAATTTCCGGTGGTGCTGTGGCTTTCCGTCCCACCTTTGCGTTAAAATCTCCCATAAGTATTATCATTTCGTGTTTCTTTGTTACTTTGAGCACTTCTTCTATTTGATGGTAAAATTCTTCGATTTCATGTTCGTCTTTATCCGCAGTAGGAGCATACACTTGGATAATATTTATGTTTACTGGTTTGGCGTTTAGTCGTATCAACATCACTCTGTCTGACAGTGGGATGAAATTAGTGACATATTCACTGATATTATCTTTCATGATTATTGATACTCCGTTTCTGTGCATATGGTCCTGTTTTCCAGAGTAGAAGATAGCGTATCCATCTGTTATATAATTTCCAGTGCCTGGCCATCTAGTCTCAGTGATGTCTAGTGTGTTCATTTCAAGGAGTAGATTTCTTAGTTTGCCTGCCTCATACAGGGTTGTTACGTTCCATGTGGCTATCCTATATGGGTTTCTGAGTTTCACTTTTTGTTTCGCAGTGTTTAGTTCACACGGGGATTTCGCCGGATGACGACCTGCCGAATCTTGGGTTCCGTAGTCCATGATCAGTAACTGTATTTACTTTGTCTGCAAGAGCCATGATGATTGTTACTAGGGAGTATAATGGGGTGGTTTCCACTTGCCTTCCCCATCGCAGTGTCTTAGCCGATACAGTCTAATATAATGACTGTCGCCTGAGAGTATCCGTATTCAGCTGTTCCAAAATAATAATTCTCCACCTAAAGACGCTAACGAGAAATGCTGCTTCCCATTCTCATATGCTAGAGTTTGGTCCGCACCGGGTATTTCATTTCCCCGGTACCACCCATATCTGGGAGGCCTTCCCCTATCCGCCACTTGGGGAGGCGTCCGATGGAGAATCTAGTAACCCCACACGGGGTTTGAAAAATGATACACTCAAATTTCAAAATACCCCCCCGGGAAGAGAATAGGCTTTTTCAGATATACGTGCGTTAGCAGTACCTATTTAGCTCGTATATTATCTGTATAAACTTCCTTTTGGATTCATTTAGTGTTTTCAGTTTGACGGAGACGGAGAGACAGCAGATGTCATGTTTTTGAACAATAATGCACTTAAATTTCAGATAATACCAATCTAATAAATATAATGAGAAGGGAATAGGCTTTTTCCGATATACGTGCGTTAGCAGTACCTATTAAGCTCGTATATTATCAAAATAAACTTCCTTTTGGATTCATTCCGTGTTTTCAGTTTTAAGGATAGATAGTTGATGCCGTGTTTTTGAACAGTAGTGCACTCATATTTCAGATAATCCCAATCTAATAAATATAATGGGAAGGGAATAAGTTTTTTCAGATATACGTGCGTTAGCTGTACCTATTTAGCTCGTATATTATCTATATTAACTTCTTTTTGGGTTCATTCCGTGTTTTCAGTTTGAGGGAGAGACAGCTGATGTCGTGTTTTTGAACAATAATGCACTCAAATTTCAGATAATCCCAATCTAATAAATATAATGGGAAGGGAATAGGCTTTTTCAGATATACTTGCGTTAGCTGTACCTATTTAGCTCGTATATTATCTATATAAACTTCTTTTTGGCTTGATTCCGTGTTTTCAGTTTGAGGGAGAGGCAGCTGATGTCGTGTTTTTGAGCAATAATACACTCAAATTCCAGATAATCCCAATCTTAAAAATGTTTCTCCTTCCTCTAGTATTAAAAAATTTATAAGTTGAATATTATCTACTTTAGTTAATTATTTAACTACACCGAGAAACAAAAAATGCAATTTAAACTATTTACAATTCACCAAAATATAACGCCATACTTACACACATGCTTGTATTTTTTTTCTCTTTTCTTTAGTACCAGAAAGTTAAATGACAAATGGTTTTACTTTATTTAATTTTCTAAACCTCATTCTACTAGAATTTAAAATATTTGGGATCAAAACCGCGATTAATAAATATACCAATATAAATTCATTAACATCTGATACTTGCTTGTATGCTTAAAAAAATTTCCCCTTTCTCTAGTACTATAAAAATTGGGTGATGTTGGTAGCATATTATCTACTTTTTTAATTATTTAAAACAAATTTTACTAGAGCACAGGGTAATAAAAAAATTGGCACTACAACTACTACTTTTGTTGGCATTTATTTTGAGAATTATATTCAATGGGGTTTCTTTCATTTTTTACTAGTGGGGTAGTAAGCTAGGTATATGAATAGTAGACACTTTGTCTTTTTCCTCTAATAGTTCGAAATTAAGTAATATAAGGGCCATATCGCACTTTTGTTTAGCATTACCTTACTAAAACACAGGGAAAAATAGTATATGCAAATAAAACAAATTATCAAACAGATACACATATCATTCATTATATTTCAGCATCATTTTATAAATAGGTTTAGTGTATTATCTCTCTATCCATGCTAAACGGATAGCGAGATACTACACTACCTATTTATGATATGATGCTTCATATAATGAAGATTAAATTTCACTCAGGTAAGTTCGTTTAATCTTACGATTTTATTTGTCTTTTCAATCATTAAATAAAAAAGCCTTTAAAATCTCTTTATTTCATTTCTTCTATACAAAAAGTCAACTTTATGTAACCGTTTTTATTGAAATCGAAAATAATAAATATATTTTGCGAAAAATTAGATAACAAATAAATTTTTTTAAATTATATTATTCTAAAGCTTAAAAAAATAATATGAAAAATACCAATTTAACATAAATTAAATCTATTGATAAATCACTTGAAAAAATTCCTGTAATTTGAAAGAAAAATAACGTAAAAATTTTAAATGTAAATTATGAGCAGTCTGTATATATATCCTTTGTCTTGAAAAAAACAAAAATAAGAAACTCATTATTGTATTCGTGTGGTTTTATAATTACAGTTTTTTTTGTCTTATTTCAATTTTCTATACCCTCAATAAAGAAATATCTTTAGGAGACGGAAGGTGTTATAATTGCATGTAGTAATGTTTCTTTTCGTACACGAAAGAGGGGAGATAAGAAGAGAACATACCAAAAAATCGCATCGATCTGACTGAAAATTCGAGTTGTGGTTTTCTTTCAATTTTGAGTCTGAAAAATTTACTTTAAGCATACGGACCAGTCAATTCATGCCTATTTGCCAGAAATGAATGTAATAGTTTTCCGTACGAGATCGGAAAATACGAAAAAATCAAGGTTAAATTAAAACATACCAAAACAAGAAAATCGCAAAACATTTTCAAAGTTTTCAATATTTCAGTAATTTTACGTTCTGAGTAGAGAGCTTTGCTTATGATGCACTAAGGGAAAGTTGAAGGAATACATTTTTCAATATTTTGCCAGCATTTTTGGTTTTTAGAAGCCGATTGTAGTGGATTTTATTACAGATTTGGAGGTAAAACTTTTACTTTTAGCATGTCGATGCTTATATTTTTTTTGTAAATGTATTTTGCTGAAATCTCATTTAGAACGATATGAAGATGTGTAAACAGGCCAAGGGGGGATTTATAGATAAAATTTTAGTTTAAATATTCAAGCTGTGGCAATTTATAATACAGAACACAAAAAATACTTCAATTTCATAATACTAATCGCATATTGTTGAAGTTTTCATACCTTTTTTTAATTTAAGTTGCCTAAAAAATGGAAATTGTGGAACTGTGGGTGGTGCTATTGCACCACCCACAGTGTTGGTGTCAAAACAATTTGCGGCCAAGGATGCTTCGCTAAATTTTACATTAAACTTTTATATTTTTAATAGTTCATATATTCAAACTTCAATATGTTTTTTACTTTCCTACATGAAAATGCATATTTATGTACATTCGTTAATTATCTATTACCTGCACATCATATAAGTAGAAACAGGAGCATTCGCAGAAATACCTATATGGGCAAAACAATATTCAGAAAAAAAAATTGGAAAGTACCTATATGGCTTCCAACTGATTGTGTAAGTAAATAACGGGAACCTGTTGTTCTGTCGGAATGTTTGTAAAAAGGGATATAACATCTAAGGAAATAATTTCATAATTTGGCGGAATTTGAATGTTTTTGATATATTGTACAAAATCAAAAGAATCTCTAATATATTGTTCATCTTTTATAAACATTTGTCCTAAAATATTGCTTACATATTTGGTTAAATTGTAAAGCGGAGATCCAATAAAGGAAACAATAGGTCTTAGTGGTATACCATTTTTATGGATCTTTGGCTGAAAATATATTATTTTAGGAGATAAGGCTGCGTTGGTTTTAAGTTTTTTGCCTTCTTCTCTGTTTAAATATTCCTCTTTTATTAAAGAATCTATTAATTTATTATTTTTATTTTGAATCGTCGTTGTTGGATTTTTATATAATACGTGCCTGTGTCACTAAGAATGTCATTAGCTTTTTTGTCGTAATCCTCTTTGGTTAAAATTACCGTTGTATTACCTTTATCCGCCTTTAAAATATATATATTATTTTTATTATGTTTTAAAAATTGTTTAAGTTTGTTTTCTAAATCTAAAATGTAACTATGATTCGCATTTTTATTTTTAGTAGAATTTAAATAATTTGTTATTTTATTAATACGTTTATTTCTGACTTTCTATCTTCCAACGAATTAATAATATATTCCAAATCAATGACTATGTTTTGTATTGGATGTTCTATTTTTTTTTACCATATTATGGTAAATTAAATTGATAAGTTGCCCTTTAAAACGCCATTTTTTAAGAGATTCGTGGATGATATTCTCACAGCTATTCCAAAAAATCAGTGTGACGTTATATTAAACTCTTTTAACAGCTACCACCCCAAACTTCAATTCACGATAGAAAACGAAAATAATAGACAAATACCCTTTTTAGATATTTTAGTTAGAATAAAAGAAAATGGCCAGATTGGTACAAATTGGTATCATAAACCCACTTTTTCGGAACGATATATAAACTTTTTTCAGAACATCCACTCACAGTGCCGGTTTAGGGCTTTATCGGGCCCTAGGCGGTAGTAAGGATTTTCGCCCATTATTGGAAAGAGAAAAAAAGGGTAGGTCATGATTTCGGATAGATATGGGATTATGTTAGTTAAGAAATTGAAAAAATATATATATTTTTTGATGTGTAAACATCTTACGCGGCGGTATGAGAGTATATCTCAGCAAATGGGATGGAAATGTGTAAACCGATTCTAGCCGCTATTATACACAATTTTGTCATTTAAAATGGTTTTAAATATTATTTAAAATTACTGTCAGAAGTACTATTCAGATGCCCATCAGACGTTTAAAACAATATTTGGTTATTGACTTTCCCAAATAAAAGGATGTCGGCCTTATCAAGGAAATAATAAAAGATATTTCCTCAATGGTCGGCCCAACATGACTAGTTAAATAAGCTGTGTCCATATGTTGGTGTTATTCCTGGTGGCTGGTGGCATTAGATTTTCGTGTCGAATTTGTGCAGTGAATTAATTAATCCACTCGCGGCTTCGCTCGCGTTAATTTTTACGGTTAGTTTTAATCCTATTTTTCATTTTCTACAGGTTATATTTGTAAAAAGTTGTTTTCTTTATTTTGGGCATGCCTTGGGTTACTTTTTGTTCGTTGCGCCCCTGTAGCGAGCGAAGTGAGCGGAGGGCTATGCGTGGTGTAATATTAGACATTCTAATGTAAACGTTACAAATGAAGCGTACGTCAGGTGGTATCTGTGACGGAAATGGGTTTTGTAGGCTGTCTGTAACCGTTAGTGTAAAACGTGTTCTTTCTAACGCCTGGCAACCAATTCCAAATAAGTGGTTGCCTATATTCTGGCGTCACGCGGCCTAAGGTTGCATTAGATTTTCATGTCGATGATGTCGATATAGGATATGTTTACACATCAGTGTTTCGAGTACTAGCAGAGTCACTCAATTTTTTTTTAATAGTTAAAGTGAAACAGTGAAACAATAAAAAACATAATGCCGCAAAATGAAGGTAATCGTTAATTAAATTAAATAGAAGGAACAACAAATAAATACAAACATCGAAAATAACATTATTATAATAAATAAAAAAAAAACACAAGAACCAAATATATTAATATTATTACTCAACTTAAAAACTACAAAAGTCTTTTACGCACTTTTTCATTTGCAATACTGAACTTTAAAATAGTATATTATGATATAAGTGTATAAGAGGGCCTTTAAAGCACGCGCGACATATTTCAAAACACGACGCGCAGCGGAGTGTTTTGTAAGTCGCAAGGGCTTTAAAGGCCGCTTATACACGTATATCATACGCTATTTTTTATTACGAATGCATCATAATCTCAAAAAATGTTTTAAATATTAAACTTAAGGTATATATTGACGAATATATTAATCTGTCACATTTGACATGATCAAATGTTTCTATAGCAACCTTTAAAAAGGTAGGCGCACCATAAACATAATTTTATGCACGCTACAGCGTGCGATAATCGTTGATTATGATGCATGCGTAATAAAAATTATTTTATAATTCGCGTGGGCCCTAAATCAAAACTTACCGATTAATATAATTTTGTATAAGTTTTTTTATTTATGGGTACGCATTCCGGGCCCCACTAAGCTACCGGGCCCTAGGCGGCCGCCTAGTCCGCCTAGGGGTTAAATCGGCACTGTCCACTCAAAGATAAAATAAATATTATTAACAATCTAAAACATAGATCAATTTCACTCTCATCACCCGCGTGTCATAAGGCTAACTTAGATTACATTACGAAAATGCTAACTGACAACAATTACCCAATTTCATTAGTGCGTAAAATACTTAATACAGTCTAATCCTCAACACCAGCCCATAAATTCTCAAACCGCTCTGGAAAATTGTTTTTATAAAGTTCCATCTGTACAAGGACTAACTGAGCTATTAAAAACAACCATTGACAAATATTCTACACTAGATGATAAGAAAATAATAGTGGCTCAGAAAACTTGTAATACTTTGAAGAACAATTATTATTCGAAGCTTAAAGCAAAAACTCAACAACAACTAACGTCACATTTAATTTATCGAATCCCATGTAAGTCGTGTGATAAATGTTATATAGGACAAACAGCACGAGATTTAAAAGATAGAGTAAGAGAGCACAAAAATGATGAAAAAAAACTTTTTAATAAAAACTAATCCAACGGCTTTGGTTCAACACAGACAAGACACAGGACACACTTTTAATTTTGAAGAAATAAAAATTCTAGACAAACAAACAAATTATAAAAAAAGAATTTTTTCGGAAATGATACATATAAAAAAAAACAAATCGGTCAATAATAGAACGGACATTGAAAATTTAAATGCGGCATATTTTAATATCTTAGATAGAATATATTAATAGATATGGTAATGCCAAAACTCCCGAACTATCTAAGATTATCGTATTAATTCCACTATTGTAATAAAAAACCAATACAAACAGTTTAAAAATGCGATAAAGAGTTACATTCCCATGGAAACTGCAATTCTGCAGATTACGTCAGCCTTCCTAGATTTCCATATCTTTATTCTCATGCAACATAAGCATTTATTAGTTTATAAATATAAGTGAAACGCCTATGTTAGTCAGTTGTACTTGTAACCTGCTTGTAAGAAATAATTTTTTTAAAAACGTTCTCCTCGTCTACGAGATAGTAACTGGCGCAGTCGATAGGATTTGTCAAGCAGATTTTCCGTGCATCGAGCATATCGATCTGTGTTCGTTTCAACGATTTGTGGCAATTCCGAAATTTCTAATCAAGTTGGTGCAAGGCAATTCAACCTGACCAGGGAAGAAGAGACAAACATCGCTCAACGTCCTATTGGTGCGAGAACTTGGGAACAAGCATCGTCCCGAGCCTCATAAGTAAATCAAGTAACCCGACCAGGGAAGAAGAGACAAACATCGCTCAACGTCCTATTGGTGCGAGAATTGGGAACAAGCATCGTCCTGAGACTCATACGTTAATCCAGGGAAGAGACAAGCATCGCTCCTCCTATTGAGCCTAGCAGTTAAGAATGAAAATCGTCGTACTTCTATTGTTGTAAGGGCATCATTAGTTTATCCTTTTATTGATTAACTTATCGATTTATTATTTCTTTCTCGTATAAATTGGAAGATCTGATAATTTTTATTCTTCTTTATTTTTAAATATTAGTTAATAAGTAAATAATTAAAATAACAAAATGGCAAACCCTAATTATGCGTTAATTAGATACCAAGCCGAAAACATACCTTTATTTGATGGAAATCAAAAACAGATAAATCGTTTTATTAATGCGTGTGACAATTTCATTAATAATCATAAAGATGTAGCTAATCCTGCTGCACAAATAAATGTTTGTTTATTCGATACAATCTTAAATAAACTAGTTGGTAGAGCTGCTGATCTAATAGCGTCTAGAATAAAATTACAAACTTGGGATTCAATCAAAGAAGCCATAATTAATACATTTTCCGATAAAAGATCAATCGATTGTGTAATACAAGATATTATTACGTTAAAGCCAGAAAAAAATGAAACTCCGCAACAATTTGGTATTAGATTACAAGATGCGAGAAGTTTGTTATTTTCGAAAGTAAATATGTCTAACGATACCAGACAACTTAAACTATTAAAGATAAGCGAGTATGGTAATTTAATTCTAAAAACATTTATAAATGGACTTAGTTATCATATGCAATTAGTAGCACGTTTAAAAAATCCAACGTCACTCGAAGAAGCGATGTGTTTCGCTCAAGAAGAAGAAAACTTCTTATATTTTAAAAATCGTGGAAATTTAAATACAAAAACCACAATAATGCCTTCTAATGTACAAAAATCACCAAATATTAATCGAAGGTATTATTCTGATAATACTCCAATAAATGTGGTACAGAGTCCACAATCGAGTTTACATAGTTCACAATTTATTCCTAGAAATAATACTTTTGCAAACAGACCACAATTTTTAGGATTTAATAGATGGATCTCTAATAATCCAAGTTTTGTCCAAAATAGGCCATTTAACCAGCAATTTCAACCAAGACCAAATTTTGCAAATTCGATGGAATTTTAGGAACGGAATTTTTAAAACAAATTGGTGCTACCATAAATCTTGAAACTATGTGCTTAGTAACAAAAGATGCTATATTACCTTTTGCAATACCATCTGTACATAATTTCGATAAATTTGAACCAATAAGAAACCCTAGAACTATATCAGGATTTAATTGCAATCCTATAAGACAAGAAACTAACAGAATTTATAATACTACCATTTCTCCCCAAACTGAGAAAGTAGAAAAAAAAGAAAATATTGCTATATTGCATAACAAAGAATTAGTACCTCTCTGTGAAATACCAAAATCACTAACCAATGCAAAAGATGGTTATGCGATAACCACAATAATAAATAACACTACAAAACCAATAACATTAAATCTTCCTAATCAATCGACGTTGTAAAATCTGATAGGAAAGAAACAGAAAAAGACCCAATCCAACCCTTAGAAACTAAAAATAAAAAAACCAAAACTCGATCATACTCCTAAACAAGACAATTTAAAATATTATATAAATAGCAAGAAAGGAATTACAACCATAGGGAAACCCTTTAAAAACATTTTCCCAAAGACGAAAAAATTCGTCAAACAACCTGTAAAACACGGAACCAAATATACACGGAAGAAGATGAAGATATATTTTAATACAGACACGCTATCCCGTACGGTAAAATTCTCAGAAAAATGAAACATTTAACCATTAAGAAATAAATATAGCTTAACGTAGAAAGATAAGTTCATTATATACGCTTGTCCTATTTAGTATTTGCTTATAACACAATATTATGCCTGACACACTATTATAATTTATAATAATTATTATCTTAGCATAAAAATAAGCATAAGGTCATACGTAAGTAACTTTACGTTTAAAAATATAAAGAAGGTAACAAAGTCAGCATTTGTGACGCATTATCTAGAATACAATTAAATGCTCTCCAAACGGATTCGATTATTAGTAGTCCGGGAGATATCAATGAGGACCATCAATCAAGAGACATCAATGACGACAATAATAAATTTTTAAATCAAGATCGCGAGATATGATGACCAATCACTTTAGAAATTTGAAACTTATCGAATGCACAAAATTAGTTAATAATGTCAAAGGAAATGAAAGAATACTAATGATTAAATTTTGACACGAAGGAAAAACAAACCATCGTGGTATCGAAGAAACACTCAAATTTTTAAGAACTAATTATTACTGGAAATCTTTAAAAGCAGATGTAACAAATTATATCAATAACTGTGAAATTTGCCAAAGATCCAAGTATAATCGAAGACCATCTGATCAACCTTTAGTACTCACCGAAACACCTAGTAAACCACTTGAAATCGTGCATATTGACACCTTTATTGTCGGAAAACAAAAATTTCTAACATTCTTAGATAAATTCTCCAAATTCGGTCAAGTACTTCCATACCATGGCAATGCCTTATCATGTTGCGACTAACTAATAAAATTCTTTTCATTTTTTGGAATACCAAAACAAATTATCTCAGATAACGGAACAGAATTCCAAAATGTAGTAGTAGACGAGCTTTTAAAAGCACATAATATTAAAGTTCACTTTACAACGCCCTACCACCATGAATCAAATTCACCTGTAGAACGTCTACATTCTACCTTAATTGAACACATAGAATATTACGAGAATCAGACCCAAATTCTGATATAACCAACCTTATGCCATATGCCATTATAGCATATAATAACACTATCCATTCTAGTACACATTTTAGTCCACAAGAACTCGTGTTAGGACATACAGATTCGCGAGATCCTATGAATCTTATACCATTTCATGTTTACACTGAATATATTAATAACCACAAAGACAATACCCAAATTCTATACGATCAAATCGCAGAAGAATCAAAACAATTAAAACAAAAATTTTAGAAAATAAAAAAAAATGGGTTTTGTATCCCAAAAAACTAAACATACAGAAATAATTCATATAAATGAATCTAAAATAATACCCATTGTTCCAGATGGACTTGGACCGTCGAGTCAAGCGGTATAAAATATCACGACTTAAACAGATACCCAGGGTTACTACCCTTCAAATTAGGAACAGCCAAAATAACATCGAACCACTGGTCCTTTGTACAATACGTCAACTTGAATTCGCTGATTAATCAGTTTTATTCTGTAAAAGCTCAAGCAGAAACGCTTTCTCTTAGCTTCAAAAATGATACTACATATTATAATGAATATTATAATTCAATGACATCACTCTATACTCTTGAAAAACGTATAGATAACCTAATTAGACAAATTATTCCTACCAATTTAGACATTAGGCACAAAAGAGGCTTATTTAATCCACTAGGATCACTTATTAAATGCATAACAGGTAATCTAGACCAAAGTGATGCAGAAAAAATTGACGAAAAAATAACAAACCTGCAAGCAAATCAAAATAAGTTGAGAGTCGATACATTAAATCAAATAACGTTATTGGATTCTACAATTAACGCATTTCAAAAAATAATATCCAATATTACCACTAACGAGATGATCTTAAAAACGCGTATTTCTCAAATTGAAGACACTGTTAGAAAAGTAGATATACACAGCACTCAATTACACGATTATTTTCGAATATATGTTATTACCACTACCAATTAACTCTCAAAATATACTGGGCTTTGAAAAACTAATTGAAATTAAGAGTTTCTTAAAAGGTTTCAATATTGTATTTATATTAGAACTTCCACTTGTCGAGACTGAAATATATCAATATTTTAATCTATACCCAATACCAGTCCCAAATAACAAGTCGTTTCTAATTAACATTCCTTATAAACCTTACCTCGCACTAAGCAACTCTAAGTATGCCTATATGGACCAAAGATGTCTCCAAATTTCGACCAATGAGTACCTGTGCAAAAACGCCCACAGCATTTACCTGGAAGCCAATCCACCATGTGCCGTTCAGCTGATTAAACAAGAATCAAACGTCACCACTTGCCACTCGTTCAAAATCCAATTGAACGAGATACAATCCACAAATATTATTGATGGAAAATGGCTCGTCACTGTACCAAACCGAATAGTCAGTACATCGACTTGCCGAAATCTAAAAGATAATGTTCCACTCTTAGGATCCTATCTACTAGAAGTACCCAATGAATGCAAGATTCAAATAAAATCAATTATTCTTGAATCTTATAAACCTAGCAATTTGCCTTTTAGTGAAATTAGTCTACCTTCACTAAATTTGACCAGAACAATCCAGCATGGACCCGTATCTTTCAATCCACCTGCAATTGATTTAAATTCTGTCAATTTAATGGAAACGAAAGAAATACAGGCCAACCTCGAAGAGCAGAGAAGAAGCCTTCTAGAAATATCCAACCCGATCTATGTCAGAAGAACCAGCTTTTGGACCATATTAATCTATATTATTATTGTATTATTAATATTATATTTTATATTTAAATATTTTCAGAAAAGATTTAGGAAGGTCCAAATAATTGCCAAAAATGAGTCAAACGATAACATTTTTTACTTTTGAAATCACAACCACAGGATGTGCTTTCATCTACGTCGGGAGGAGTTACATTCCCATGGAAACTGCAATTCTGCAGATTACGTCAGCCTTCCTAGATTTCCATATCTTTATTCTCATGCAACATAAGCATTTATTAGTTTATAAATATAAGTGAAACGCCTATGTTAGTCAGTTGTACTTGTAACCTGCTTGTAAGAAATAAATTTTTTAAAAACGTTCTCCTCGTCTACGAGATAGTAACTAAAGCTTTAAATATTTACAATCAACACTGCACTTCCTGGTAACACTCCATTTATAAACAATAATAACCAAAGATATGTGTGTTGTATATGTCCCTGAATTTTAACAAATTTTAATAATATCCATGTATTGTCCCGTTTACCTAAATGAGTTTCCGTTTACACTTATATCTATTATGGACGCATAGGTCTAGAATTTTAAAAGTAAGTACCTACCCACTATGATTTATAATTATATATTTTTTAACTTTTGTGTATATTTTCATCTTGGTACCTAATATGTAAATTTTGAATTTGTCTTACCAAGTAATTTTATTCTGTGTTATTTCGTCCATTTTAAGTCTAAAGTTTTGCAATTTTAAAGAGAAAATATATATTTCTTTGTATAATTTTAGCGCCCTGAAGAAGCTAATATATTTGGCGAAACGTCGGCTTTTTAACAAAATCTAGACTTTTATTTCGTCGTTCCCTAAACCCAACAAAATCCAATTTGCTGCAAAAATAATGTTATTTTCACTTCGTCTATATGAATCCGGGAGATTGCCCACATATTCTGGGACACTCTGTATAAAATTATAATAAATAGATTTTTTTTAGGAATTAAGAGATGTTTTAAATTGAAAAAATCAAATCCTAATAATAAAATTATTTAAATTTTTCATTAATTATTAATGTGTTTATATTTATTTCAGTTAAATATTATTTACATACATTTAATTTTGAATTACCATGCAAACTATGCGTATAATAAGTAGCTACTCTTATCTTTCTTTACTAGGTTTCCCCTTCTTGTGTACACCTAATTAATATTCCCTCCATCGGAACTCGTGCTACCATCTATCCAAGAAAACGTGAACTAACGTCATACGTTGCCAGGGTTGTCCAAAACGCAGTTATAAACCAGTGCGCGTTTATTCAATACGATGCGAAAGAGCCCAATTATTCTTCCTTTATAAGAGCGCATTAAGTGCCTAGGGTGCGGGAACAATTATTATTAGAAAAGAGGTTGAATTTATTTTCTGAAATCGCCTGCGGAATTATAGTAATGATATGTAATATTTTTATAGACGTTTTCCTGTATGTTTCGAACTTTTTAACAGAAATGAACAAATTGGACGGCCTTCCTCGTTTATTAAGCAGTTAAATTCAATATGAAATGGTGTTTAATAAGCATAAGTTATTACTGATTTAAATGAACATGAAAAACTCTCGAGATTGGCTAATTCAGTAGTAATAGTAGGAGGTAATAGAAGTAATAATATCTAAAAGTGGCAATTTATAACGTTAATAATGTTAATATGCCGCAAGAAAAAGCAATTTTTTTTATTTTCTTGCACTGTTTTCAATGGCGATATTATGGATACACTAAAATATTTAGTGCCCCATAGTAGCAATATTATTTAAGTAAATCTATGAACTAAAAAATTATTTTCCTAATAAAGGCGAGATAGATACTTTTATTAGTTTCTATTTTTCTGCTAGTTTTGTCAGAAAAGGTCTAGCAAATGGCATGCTATTACCATTGTATAAAATTTTTATACAATGCTATTACTTAACCATGCCAATCTATCCCTGCTGCAATACTACTTAAATTTAAGAAGGATAATGAAAATATAATATTACTAAAGAAATATTGTGTTTTGACATGTATTTTAATTTTTCCGACTCCACTGCGTTACACTATGATACCGGTAGACATGTTCTATACCGTACCTGTAATCCTTAATATTAACCCAAGTCAAGCGGTTCCAAAAACAAATAATAATAGATTCCAGATCGATAACATCCTGGTTCGGAACGTACATCAGTAGCTGGCCGGCCGATAGTGTGGCCAAAATACGAAACGTCAAAGACATAAAGGCTTAATGGAATGAAGGCTATATTTTAGACAATGAAAGAGAACCGAAATAATGTGGCATTTATGGTAATGTATGTCCATAAATAACTTCCACCATGAAGTAGCAATTACAAAATGGCGAATTGGTTTTCATGGTTATTTTCAGACATCCCAGATCGATAACATCGTGGTTCGGAACATGCATCAATAGCTGGTCGACGGATAGCGTCGCCAAAATGCGATATTCGAAACGTCAAAAATATAAAAAGGCTTAATGAAATGAAGGCTAAACTATAGCAAATCGAACAAAACTGAATTAATGTGGAATTTATGATAATATAGGTCAACAAATAACTTCCACCATAAAGTACTAAATAGAAAATATAGAAAGGTTAATTATTGTTCCAAAATTACTTGTAGCGAATTGGTTTTCATGGTTTTTTTCATACATTTTTACACTTTAAACGCTCTAATCAATCCATTTCTCCTTTCAAAACCCAAATTAATTAGATGAAGAGGAATAGGTATGATTCGCCAAATTAATACCCACCCCACAAGGGAACACCGTCCAAGAATATGGTCAACAAATAAATATGTACTGTCTTAGAATTAAAACCCCGCACAAGGTATGCCGTTTATAAAATTTAGAAATCGTGAAACCATACAAGCGAAAATCCTTAAGCACATATGTGTGACCTCCGTCCGCCTTTCCCGAAGACACTAAAATAAAAGTATATGGCTAAAACAAACGATCAAATCATTGTAACGAGACTCGAATGTAAATTACTGGATTTTAAATGGAGAAGTAGTGATAATGATAGCATAATACATTGGTCACGATACATATACTATGTAACGTGACCAATGCCTTTATTTTAAACTCAATCAATATGGCCAGCGAAAAATTTTTCCATGTAGTAGCAATTACCACACGGTAAGATTAATTATTGTTAGAGAATTAACCGTTTTCTCTTTAAAAACCCAAATTAATTAAATGCAAGGGAATATGATCCACTAAACTAATACATACAAGGAAAGACCGTCCAGGAATCTGGTTTACGAATAAATATAGGATGCTTTTGAATTAGAATCCCACACAAGGTATATGATTTATAACATTTAGGAATCATGAGACTATACAAGCAAATATCCAAGCCTAGTCTGTTGCTATTGGCAAGCACGTCCTGAGCTCCTGAGACCCATTAAATACGAAATACTGACTTTTATTTAAAGCAAGCAGATGTATTACCTCCTTCTCCCTTTCCGGAAGACACTGAAATAAAAGAATATTCACAACACAGACGATCAAATCATTGCAATAAGACGCGAAAGTAAACTACTGGATTTTAACCTGGGAAGTAGTAAGTAGTGATATAATACGTAATGTGATATTATGATGATATCATTCTAATGTGTACTTTTATTTTGAAATTGAATCAATATGGTAAACAAAATATTATTCAAATAGCGAAAATAACGGATATAATAATAATAATAATAATAATAATAATAATAATAATAATAATAATAATAATAATAGTAATAATAATAAGCCTTTATTTCCAACAGGTTAAATACCCAATTACAGGAAATTCAAAGTATATATAAGAAGAAGTTATGTAAAGAAAAAGAAGTTATCGTATATCTTAAGTAAATTACAAAATTACAAAACCACAATAGAAGACTACAAACAAAATATACAATAGAAAACAATGAAGAAAGATCAATTTAGCGATGTTCAACATTTAATCACCGGCATCGACCGTGCGCATGTGATTTAAAATAAAAGTTAAATTATCGTTGTGAATGTCACACGTGTCACCAATGGTATGTTGGATCGGGGCGGTGTCCAAGTTGAAGGCAAGTCGCTGTCTGGATTCAGGGCGTAGAACACGAAAGGAAATTCTTTGTAAAAGAGAAGGACAATCGATAATGTTGTTCAGTAACTTAAATAGAAATTTTACGGATTGCATCTCTCTCCTTTTCGCAAGAGGCAGTTCATTATACTTCGTGAGCAGTGTATAATGGTCGAAGCCCCTTGTAGGGTAGACACCATCAAACTTTAGCGCCAAATACTTAAGGAATCGCCGTTGAACTGATTCCAGTAATTAAGTGTGGTAATCGTAGATCGGGAACCATACAAGAGAACCATAGTCCAGCCTGGACCT
>MU188481.1:39749-61914 GCA_016904865.1 Pissodes strobi | reverse complement strand
CTTTTCCCATAGGATTTTAATGCGATAACAGAGTACGTTAAATACGATGCCTAAAGCTAAAAAGAGAAAGAGACGGAATTCCCCTACTCCCCTTCCATTCAGCAACAAACGCGCGGACGCTCTCGCATAGGACGACCTTCGTAGACGACGAAGACCACCGAGGCAGATCGACAAACCTTCTGTATTACGGCGTTGCCAAACTGGGTGAAAATTCATCAGATCTGGTAATTTTAAGAAGGTTTTGTTGATTGGTGAAAATTGTTTATTTTATAGGTCAAATATGGAGATTTATGGAATATTGTACAATTTACATTTTTTTCTATGCGGATTGCAGTAAAATAAAAACCTCTATTGTATTGTACATATTTTGGTAAATTTATACTATAACGACATCACTGCAACGCCAGCTGGGATTTTTTAGAGTTCGGAACTTCCCCGAAAATGGCGTTACTTTAAAATATAAAAATAATTCGCGTCTACCTACCGCAATTTTCAGCCTTCACGCATGCGTACGCGCTATTTCATATATTTTTCAAAGCTATTTTTTCTTCATTTGCAGTGCATTACCTTGGGTTAGTTTAGTTTGGTTGCGCCCCCGGAGCGAGCGAAGCGAGCGGACGGGCACGTGTGAAGTGAAATATTAGAACGACAACAGTGGGCTGCTGCGAAATGAGCAGGTCCGAAGGTCGAAAATTTGCGATAGGTACACGCGAGTTAAAAATAAAGTCCGAGCATCATATTTCCGCTTTGCTTGCGTTGAGTTAGTTTGGGTTATTTCCTTCCCCTACCTATTAATTTCGACATATTATTCGTCATTTAGGAATTTTGCAATTTAAGAAGACCCATTGTTTGCTCATTGCGTATGACGCTTTGTTCTACTGGTTTTTTAAATGTTAGATAGAGAGTGTTGTTGCAAAATAGTAACATTGATACAAGTTTGGACTGCATTCAGGCAAACAAACGAAAATAACCAACATTGCTTTTGCTACAATATTCCAGATAAGCTTTTAGATAAACGTTCTGCATTCATTTATAGTAATTGATGAAGTAGTTGTAAAAATATCGTATTCAATTTAAATTTTTATTGAACAGGTATGTCATGTTAAGTTAAAGTTAAGTTTGCAATGCTAAACAGTTAATGTTTTCGTTCCATTGAATACATAGAACCATTCATATTTTATTTTTCTTTTTAAATTAAATTTTTAATCAGATTTGGGTGGAAATTATTAATTATTAATTTTTTTGTAACCAATTTGTTAAAAAAACATAACTGCTGATAAAATCTGGTGAAATCTGACAACTTTTCAATTCGCAGAATCTGGTGAAATCTGACAATCGCCTGGCAACACTGTCTGTAAGCGCATAGAAACAGGTTATTTTATTTCGCATCATTTCCGCACATCCTTTTGTAATCAATAATTTTTAAGTCACTGTTTTATTTTAATTTTCGGATAGAACAGTGATTAAAAGTAACTAAGAAAATTTCGTAAAAATGAAGAATGCCAGAAATAATCTGTCCTCAGCGACGTGTCCCTTACTAAACTAAACTACTTACTTAACTAAACTCGAATCGGACTATCGCCACTATCGGACAAAAGCGTCTGTAGACCCGATATAATTTTCGATACCGACTCTAACGCCATCTAGTGCAGATGGCGTTGACTCAAGCGATTGCATTCGCGCTATGTCTTCATGATGCAATCGATTTGCAGTATAAGGCGTGGTGGTTCAGAGGACTAGATGGTTGGTCTGAATTCGGCAGCGGCAGTTAACGGCGCCGGCTGCTCGGGTTCAAACCCCGTTGTTTTCTTTTTATTTTTTTAAGGTTAAGTTTCTAAACAGTTTTTTTCTTGATTTTGGGTATGTCTTGGGTTAGTTTGGGTTAGCACCTGGTTAGTTTCCTTTTCTTGAGCCCCCGTAGCGAGCGCAGCGAGCGAAGGGCCATGCGAAAAGTGTTATTACTTATTGCAATACGTGCCCGTACTTTGGATGCACTTTTTCCAAAATGTGTTGCTTTATTTAACTAAAATATTTAATAAAAGCCGTATTATAGTCGATATACAGTAGCTTGCATGTGTTTCCGCGAATACATTCACAAAGAATCCCCCTTCTTTGTGAATATATTCCATGCAAGGCCACCTATGTAGTATAGGTGGCCTTTGGAATCGAAAATTTGGTCGGGTCGCTAGACTCTTGTCTATCGGACGGTCGCCGACAGCGAACGCCAAGTGACCACGCCTTGCTGGAAGGGGAAAGGTGCGCAAGGAATGGCATACGTTGTGTCTCTTTTTAACTTTAGGTCTCGTATCTAACGTACTCTGTTATCGCATTAAAATCCTATGGGAAAAGATTTCTTGCCAAACGTGTACCTATATGAATTTATTTTTTGATTCCTCGTAAAATTCTAAGCATATTTTATGTATGATGTTATACCTCTAGAGTTAGTAGTTGCACAGCTATAAACAGTTGAAAATCGCTACTTTTCACCTTGGTAGCAAGGAGATCATTAGAGATGAAGTAAAATGAAATTCACATTCCTGTCTTAACTTTCCAAGAGCTATCTGATGGTGCTAACTTATGGTACCTACCGAGGTACCAGATTTGGTACACATGGTACCGCCTGCTAGTTAGTACCGTCAGATAGCTCTTGAAAAGTTAAGATAGGAATGTGAAATCCATTTTATTCCATCTCTAATGATCTTCTTGCTACCAAGGTGAAAAGTAGCGAAAGTACCGATTTTCACCTGTTTATAGCTGTGAAACTACTAACTTTAGAGGTATAACATCATACATAAAATATGCTTAGAATTTTACAAGGAATCGAAAAAAAAAATCATATACAGTGTGTCCAAAAAAGTATGCAACATATAAGAAACTTCTTTATTATTGGATTCTCAGAAAATTTTATTCTTCATAAAAGTTGGTGCTTGCCCTAAAACAGTAAACGAGGATTTTAAATTTTACGTACTGCTTTTAGTGCGGACGCAAATGTAATGTTTCCGAAATCGCGTTAAGAGTAAAGTACCTTAATTTATAAATATACAGCAAAATCTTATAAGGAAAACTTCTTCCAAATTAAAAAAGTAATCTAAATATGAAATTTGAGTTAAGTACATCAATTTTTAATTTCCCTTCTTTTCTCGATTTTTTTCTCAAACGTTACGCCATCGGTGAATGCTTTGTTCTTTTCTTATTAGTGTACTTGCCAAGCGACTTCAAAATTGATTTAAAGTAGACATTAGTTACATAGTTGCATAATGTTTCAGTTTTTACAGAGATAAAAGCCAGTTTAGGTATCAGTGTGTTGCAAACATATTTAAATAATTTTGATCCAAAATAATTATCCACAATAATTATTACAAAATACAATTGGAATGACTGACTCAATAATAATTAATTTCATATGTCAGAGCGAAGTAAAATTATTGCTATTTATTTGTTTTTATTCCAAATGCAAGGCCTACTCTTCAAGACCAAATATTTTTTATGGCTTTTTAGGATACTTGGGCATATTTTACTCATCGGGTGCAAAAGATAAATAAATTATTAGTTGTTTTACATGCAATGAAAAGAGTTGGGTCTATTCATGATTTTGAGTGGAAAAAAATTGGAATCAAAAGTGTTTAAATGTGTTTGCAACACACTGATACCTAAACTGGCTATTATCTCTGGAAAAACTGCAACATTATGCAACTATGTAATTAATTTCTATTTTAAAAAAAAATTGAAGCTACTTGGCAAGTATACTAATGACAAAAGAACAAAACATTCTCCACTCGCGTAACGTTTAAGAAAAAATCGAGAAAACAAAAGAAAAATTAAAAGTTCATGTACTTTACTCAAATTTCATATTTAGATTACTTTTTTAATTTGGAAGAACTTTTCCTTATAAGATTTTGCTGTATCTTTATATTTTAAGGTACTTTACTCTTGACGCGATTTTGGAAAAATAACATTTGCGCCCGCACTAAAGGCAGTACGGAAAATTTGAAATACTCACTTACTGTTTTAGGGCAAGCACCAACTTTTATCAAGAATAAAATTTTCTGAGAAACCAATAATAAAAAAGTTTTCCATATGTTGCATACTTTTCTGGACACACTGTATAGGGTGTTCCATTGGAAAAAAATTAACTTTTTGGTTTTCCCTGTATACTTATCATTTTTCCAATATTTTTTATACGCAGAAAAAAAGTATTTTTCAGTACCTACATAACCATACTTTTATTTTTTTGGGACACTTAAAATAAAAAAGTTATAGGGGGGCGATATTATAGGGGATCACCCTGCATAGGCATTCAGATGTCTGCAATTTTTTACTTAAAAATTTTAGTAAGAAATATTGTCTTTATTTTTATTCTCTACGTCCACCAGTAAGAAAAATATCTACGAATACGCCTAGGAATACATATGGTGTTGCTGACGACATGCCTACAAGCATTTCGACGTACCATCGTGCCGAAAAAAAACTGGGACAGCAAGATGTAGTTTAATCTGCCGGACTATTAGCTTGTTTTGAAGTTACCAGTTCGATTTAACGTTGTGACTGACGGATATGTCAAAAGAAATATATTTTTTAAATTGTCAGCGTTAACCACCGAGCAAAAAGCGACTGTTTGCAAGCCTTAATCGATAATAGCGGTGCAGATACCAAATAAAAAATCTTGTTTTTATTTTTGTTACATTTAAAACATACGTATTTTAATTTTTCCTCGTACTTTTACACAAGGTACTAGTATTATTGTTTTGGTGTTTAACCTTTTCACTTCCATGACAACATTGATAACCTATCCTCAATAGATTTTGCATACTCTTTATAGCCTAGGAGCTATTCAACAACGAGGATTTTGTTGTCCCAGTTTTTTTTCGGCACGATGGTACATTTAAAGCTGTCAAAGGCCAACCGTATTAGTGTTGCACCAATGACACATTACCACAAATAGATAGCATATGTCATTTAAATAATGTCTGTAAAAATGTTTTAGGTCAAGAATATGGCAGGAGCATTTGGGAATGAAGTTCTCTGGAGATTCACTGCGGAATTACAGAATTTGCAATAAGTATTTCAAAAGAGAGATTGTGTAGATGCTATACAATATAAACTTTCAAAAGCAGCAGTACCATTTGCATGGATTCAAGAACTTTCTACTTCGCCTTCCTCTTCTTAGGTAGAAATATTTCAATATCCAGTATCCAGGCAGTCTCGCCTCAATAGAGGATGAAGGTGGATACTGGGGTATCAAAAATTATACATATTGATAAAAGATGGCCATGGATTGGAAAACGTCTGTCTTATTTTATGTTATTCTTTTAAAATAATTGTAATAAAATTATCATGTTCAATGTCATAATTACAATCTAAGACAGGTCGGTTATATTAATTTCATAGCCAACTTTTATCCTTACAATTTTTGACATCTCTGTAACAGCTTCCGGACAGCTTAGTACAGCAATTAAACATGTCGGTATTATGATGCATGCTGCATGGCAGTTTAGCAATATTATTAACATTTTATTTGAAACTGAACTCTACTACAAGACTAAAACTTCTTAGTATCTTTCCAAGCATAACAGTTATCTACACTTTTGGTAATAAAAATTATAAAAGTAATTTCTTAAAACTATGTATAGTAAATAAATACATTAAATTTGAAAGGGGTTAGCTATATTATGGGTTACTTTAAATCCTATAAATTTATTGAATCAACGTCTTAGATAAAATGAGCAATAATGTATTTATTGGGGAGAATTTAATTTGTATGCTCGTGAGATTTGATGAAAATTAACATATATCTTTGAGACCTAGAAATTTTTTTGGTCTAACATAGGAAAACATCGATTTTCGTGTGGCTTCCTAGTTTTAATTCGGTATCGCAAATCAAAAGATTTTTGGTAGGTTGTTTTTTTTTCCCAATATGTAACAAATTTGTACTCGTTAGTCAATCTATAATAAAGTATTTTTAAAAACCCATTGTTCATGTGTATTCCACTGTGTAAAGTCCACCGTCTACCTTTTGCTGATTTGCTTCTAAACCACCGTATCTGTGACACCATAAAATCTGCTGTAAGAGAGGGCATATTCTTAAACAAATTTGGTACAGCATTTGAATCCGCCAGATTGGATTTGGAACTTGTTGCTTCCAGTTCTCAAAAAAAAAAACAAAATATTGTAATCTACATGAAATATCATCTTTCGAGAAAGATGGCGTTACTGTCGGAATGCATAGGATTACTTCTGAGAGGTGCTCTCCCTCAGTTCAAGCGGAATGGTTTAGAGTCTGAGTAGCGTCTTAGCATTTTCAATCTTGAGACTGAAACTAGCTAGTGGGTGTTACGCTGTCAGGGTTGTGGCAAAAGAGCTGAGTTTGGAGGCTGCCAGAAATGTTTATTATTCCCTTGTAGATAGTCATCTGAGGTATGGAATTACATTTTGGGGCTCCTGCAGTCGTTATCTCTTTAACTCTGTTTTTGTCCTGCAGAAAAGGGCTATTAGGTATGTTGGTGGCATAGGCCCAAGAGAAACATGCAGGCCTTTATTCAGGGACCTGAAGATATTGACATTGTGCCGTCTATTTACAGTGGAAACTTGTTGCCTAATGTATAAAAAATTTAAGATAAATCTGGCCAACTTTGGCTCTGAAAGACTTCATAATACCCGACAAAATAGTAATATCCCAATGTCCATTCCCAGAAGCGAATTAACCAGGAACTTCCTAATTTATTTAAGCATTAAAATATTTAACCATCTACCAGATCATATAAAAACTGCAGGAACTCTTATAAGTTTTAAGGGATCAATGGGATCACTCCTAAAAAGTAGGGCATTTTATAGCTTGGAAGAGTATTTTGCAGATGGCTGGGAGTAAACTGTCGCTTTTTCTGTTTTATTTTCTTTATTATATACAGTTTAGGTGTCCGTTTAATTGATTCATTTGTGCATGTATATTGCTTGTATCAAACAAAATTTTCTTTTTTTAATTCTTTTTGTGCTTTTCCAAGTTTTAAATTTTGGTTTTTAACTTCTTATTTTTAACTTTTATTTGTAACATTTTATTTTCTACATTAGTTACGTACTCATCTAGTTTAATAAGTTTCGTCTACAAATACTATGTATTTATGATAATAAAGCATGCCTGAAACTGAACCATTTGTCTGCGTTTCGGCTGAGCGAAAATTTGGGAAAGTTTCCAGACCATGAGAAGGGCGAGATCATATCCAGATTTCTTTTTTATACATTATCTTTTTGTAGACGTATTTGATATGCCTACTCGTCAATGAAGAACTTGGCCAAATTCAGGACGGATCCAATTGAGCCAAAAGGTTCTTGTCGGGGTTTTTTTGGAGTTGGGGAACGCAACATGACATGTTTAAGCATTGCATCACCTCTCCGATCCACTCGAGATAAAAGACCTTCCAGGTTAAGAAACGAAAAGTAATTTCTCTGATTTTTTTGAACGCAGTTCCGATTTCTAGGCCGTCTAAATAAAAAAAATAAATAAAATAGAAGATCACCGTATTTTCTATATTTAGAAGACAGAAATCACAAGTCTCTATCAAAAGTCGGCTTTTACTCGGACGAGGAACAAAGGATGCGTGTCGAAACACCCAAAAGAAATATAGACCCACTAACTCTCCTAAATCCTTTTTGATCGGTAGGAAATGAAGAGTGAAAATTTTGAATATTGGAGTTACGTGGGGCCCATAAATTATAAATTCAGAAACAAGCCTAAATCTATGGAACTAATTCGAATTTAGATTAGCACGTAAGACTTATCCTGTAGGTTTTGGCACTAAATATACGAATATCATCAAAATGGTAAATAGCAAAAAAGATGCGTATCTTTGCGTGGTTTAGGTTCCGTATTGTAAAAGTTATAATACGTGTTATCAGGTACTGTGAATGTTAACGTTGGAAGCATCGTATATAATGAAATTAAAATGTTTGTAATTTCTAAAAATCATACAAAAGGTCAATTATATGCTAGAAAATTGTATGTATTATGAGCACTTTTAATTTTTTATTACACATTTTTGTTATAAAGTAATTTCTGCACAAGATACAAGTCTCGGTACAAGTAGTATATCACTCATCACTATATACAAGGCTTTATAATAATTTATTTTAGTCAGCTTTTCGATTTCTTTTTCTGTGTACATATTTTATAGTAATCAAGATGAAACAATACGCGAATATTTAAAACAGATTAAAATGAATTTATTGTCACGTTACATTATAGAGGCCAAAGAGATGTGTACTATACTATACTATACTAGTATTGTAAACAAGCCTTATATTTCGTATTGCCTTTTGCTTAAAAGCTAATACAGTAAAACCCCTGTTAGTAACCATCTGCGTACAGCCATCGATTTTGAGATACTGGCTCTCATTCCTCCTCACTCCAAGTTCTTGTTGGAGAAAAATTACATTATTCGAGAGCTTTCTTCAAAAGGAATACCATATGACGGATATATGCTTAAAAAGGATTTACTTAAAATCCTTAATTTAAATAAGCCTCCTTAGACAACGTATGTGATTAATGTAATAATGTAATGGCTTGAAAACGAAATACTAAAGTACTGCCTTCCGCCTACCACTGTGAACCAAATTCAATAGAATTAATTTAGGCCCAAATCAAATGTTTTGTGGCAAGCCATAACATTACTTTTAAAATGAAAGACGTTGAAAGCATTTTTTCAAGAGACCTTAAAGCAAGTCGATTCCCAAAAGTGGAATAAATGTGAAGATCATGTAATTAAGGAAGAGGAGAGAATGTGGGAATTTGATGGTATGCTAGATTAGGCTATGAACTTCTTCTTCTTTTCAACCCTAAATTGTGAGGTAAAGGATTGCTGCAAAAAGACCCTTTCTAGGACCAAAATATGGACAATAAAGAAATTCCGTTTTTCATGATTCGTCCATCTATAATAAACACTTGTTAAAATAATAGTTAGTATTTTAATAATACAAATACCTTGCTTATAGACACGTCACTAGCATATCGATTTCTTTCAAAAATAATAGGAGCCTTTGTATGTAAACTGATTTGCACCCCTAATATCAACCATAGATTTTTGATACTCTCTGTAATTTTGAAACGAACTTTAGTGTTGTCAATAAACTCTTTACGGTATTCCGTATGCGAAGCTTTTACCGTATCCCTTAAGCGAAGTTAAACTCATTAAAAGTCGCTTATAAAAAGTATGATGGAAATTTCAATAAGGATCGACCTTAAGAGAAAGTCGCATCTCGGAAACGGCAAGTGTGCAAGAGATATGAGGTTTTAAAAATCGAGCACAGAGAAAGAAACCGTAAGAAGCTAAAGAAAATAAATCGATTGCTATAACAAATAGTGATCAGCAAGACTGGTCTTGGCCTTGCTAAAAAATCAAGACCAAGATTGTGTATGCAAAAACAAGTTACCAATACCATGTCCTGCAAGACCAAGACTCCTGCAAGTTGCAAGAGTCTCGCAAGAACAGAATAGCCGGAAGCCACAAATGGCTCGCTTTCTTTGTTTTGGGTGGTGCGGATCAAAGTAAAGCAGTCGCAAGTGTGCAGCTTTTTATCTTTTATTTTACGTACGTATCAATAATTAATTCGATTTTAATTAGTAGATAATAATTGGTGGGGTATTGGTAAGTGTTCGATTGTTAGATTTTTCAGATCTTTAAAGGTAAAAGCGGAACATACGAAAATCATAAAACAGTCTGATATTATTTTATTGTTATGTCTTGTTATCTTTTTATTACTTTTACGCCTTGTTTGAAAGCAAGACTAGCAAAACTCTTGCTGCAAGACCAAAGGCAAGATAGCACATTCGTTTGCAAGACCAAGACTATGTGCAAGAACAAGACCAAGACCATGCAAGTCTTGGTCTTGCTTTATTCATCACTAATAACAAAGGTCGTAAGCCCTTCTTACCCATTGTATTTTCATTGATTTAAAAAAAAAATTACCTCCTTGAACCAACTTGACTAGATTTGATACCCTGCATGTTATCGAAGGACGTCCCATGTTTGCCGTTGAGGTATTTGGGGCTAGAAGGTAAGTCAACATCAACGGGATGCAGCCGCTCGCAAGCACCATTGTTGTCGCAGTGAGGAGAACACCTAGAAATTTAACAAAAATTATAACTTTAGAAACACGTAATCCTTTTCAAGAATTTGACAATATATTGAAACAGTGTGGAGTGGAAAGTAATATAGTAGCATTCTGAGCAGAAGCCATTATAAGTTGGACTTTCACCATTCACTGAGGCGCAACAATGCTTTTTGGTCACCTAGTTTCAAAATATTCTCTCGAAACAATGATCGGGGTGTTCAACTTCTGCACTCGCCTTACATGGTATTTAGTACATGCAGTGCTGATATAAACACTGCCTTTTGTTGACTTGAAAACCAGAAAAGCTAGGGGCGTGTATACTACTTATTGATTTGAAATAACAAACGCTATCATTTCTTAGCACCTCGCAATTTTGTAATATATCTTGAAGCTAAACCTGCATTATTCGTCAGTTGGCTTAATATCACAGTTGATTTAAAATGACTATTGTTCAGCCTTAAAATATCACGTGACGTCAAAACTTGTCTAGACTATTTTCTATAAATACATTAGTCATCTATAGTTAGATGTTAGATCCCATTATGTGCATATCATAAAAATAATATTCAGAAAAAGTTAAGACAATTTTCATAATACAATAAAAGACTCGGTACGGTGCTGGATTACAAGTCTGTGTGAGGAAATAATTAATAATAACATTAAGGGTATTTAATAATTGCTTGAAATGAATTCTAATTTTAAAATAATTAAAGGGGAATGTTAATTATTGTTTTTTTTTCCAATAAAAGGGCGTGTTAATCTACAGTGTCCGAATCTGATGGTGCACGGTGCTGGATAACAAGTCTGTGGAAGGAAATAATTAATAACAACATTAAGATAATTTAAATTTAATTCAAAATAAAAATCATTGATGATATTGAATTTTTCGATAGAGTTGCAATTGTTATAGTGTCCGAACCTCTAATGTACGGTGCTTGATTTGCCAGACTAGAGGAAATTAAATACGAGCTGCATTGTTGTTGTATTTGTTCATGGTATTTTGGCGAGTTAAGACGTCGAACCTAATATAACGGTGTAGGTTCCATGGAGAAATGCACTAACAATTATTGCAGAATTCCGGCATATTTGTTAATGAGGAATACAGGGAGATCCCGAATCTAATATAGCGGTGTACGATGTGGAGATTGACCGATATTACCATTGACAAATTGAGAAGTCTGGAAGGATCACGGGGGTTTCAATTTTATTGATATTGGAATTTTCCTGTTCCAAGATATTTGGACGATTCTAAATATTATTCTTTTAGGGTTCGCCTGTGGAAATCAACAAATTAATAAACAACAAACATGAATACTCGGGGAAAGGCCAAAAGATCTGGGGGAGAAAAATCAATTAACCAAATTCTTCCAGGTAAGCACAAATACACGGAATGAAAAGGAATTATATCAAAGAAAAAATTGGGTTCTATTAATTTTGGCCAGGTTTAATGCTATCCTGCCCACACTAGCTCTGGTCCAAAATCAACCCTTAAATGTTGTTAATTAAAAACAATTAAAAAGTCTAGACAGACAAGTATTGAACGAAAGTTCAAAAGTTTTCCGAATTTTGCAGCTATTAAATAGGTCACTAGCACTTGTTTCATTCTTGTAGTAAAGTTAAGGACATATGGTGAATTATTGTCAATGAGAACGATGTCTTCTGAAGGGTACCTTCATCATGAACTCAGCTTGTTAAGAAAGAAATAATAAATGGTGCAAATTTCAGTGCCGCAGGCATCATGCGAACTTCCGAATATTAATTATTGAATTGCTTACAACTGAATATCCCGGGTGTATGATAGGATAGTTGGTTGAAATTGAATTGCACGCTGTTGTGTGATGTCTGAGTGAATGGGAGTATACAGATGTACGTACACGCGAATAATAATGTATTGGTATTCAAGCGGTAGATTGTAGAGAGGATAACGAGTTAAGTTCATGATTAATTGACAAAATCAATGGATGTCCAACAGGAGTTGTTAGGAACTGTGTGTCCGCTCCTGGACCCTTTGTCTTTCGGCTTGCCTTGGTGTTTAATTATATTGCTTTACTTGTTTCCCATTTTAAAATCTTCGTTATTATCGTAATCGTTGTTACGTTAAGTTCTGGGCTAATACAATATTATGAGAAAGGAACAATGCAATAATTATTACACGTACCACACCCATAAAAAAGAAACATTGGGTAATTAAATATTCGCCAAAAATATGTTAGCATTGGGACGTTAAGTTCAGTCGATGATTAATTGCCAAAATCTATGGATGTCCGACAGGAGTTGTTAGGAACTGGGTGTCCGCTCCTGGACCGTTGTCTTTCGGCTTGCCTTGGTATTTGATTATATTGCTTTACATGTTTCCCATTTTTAAATCTTCGTTATTATCGTAACGTTGTCACGTTAAGTTCTGGACTAATACAATATTATGAGAAAGGAAAAATGCAATAATTATCACGTGCAACGTAGCACACCCACATAAAAGAAACATTGGGTAATTAAATATTCGCCAATAATATGTTAGCATTGGGAGTTTAAATTATACCTAAATTATAACTGGCGTGTTGTATGTGCTAAGTGACATATATCACATCCAATTACTCTGGACTAATATATTAATAGGTGAACTGATTCGTGAATTAAAAATGGTACATATGAAGTACTACCGTCCTGGATGTTACTACAAGTGATGAAAGGTGGCATAAATAAGGATAGTTTAACAAAAGGGCCTAACTTACCTATGTTCATATTGAATTTTAAGGAAACTAAGATATTCTTCACTTGTTATATTGTTAAGGTTTGTTTAAGATAAACATGTGCTCGCTGATTCCATTTATTTAATAAATGTATTAAATTTTCTTGGTGTATTAATTGCTAAGATAAGGAAGAAAAAAAGAGGGGAAATAAGAGTGCCCAACAAAGAAAAAACACAAAATAATTTTTGCGGCTTCAAATTCTAAAAGAACTTGGGAGCTACTAAATACACAACGTAGATGGATGGGTCCAAAGGAGATTTGTAAAGGTTGTATGATCACGTGTCTGACTGATTTTCATAAGGTAATACATATACTGGGGGTCGGTATGTTTCAATATTGTATATCACATTCTTAATATTTTCTTTAAGCTGTTGTTCTGTTTCTGGAATAGGATTATAGCACCTTTCCTTGACGGAACTAAAAAATTAAATCTGGCATGTTTATGTCCGGCGAATAAGGCGGCCATTCTATTGGACCTGCTCTTCCGATCCATCGTCCAAGCATTCCATTATTTAAAGAGTCTTAGGCAACGAGCAATGTGCTGAAGCGCCATCTTGGTAGAAAAATAGTTCATCTTTGATTTCATCCTAATCGACTTAAGAATGAAAAAAAATCTCTGACCTGCCGGCATAATTATCTCCACCAACAGAATTTTCGGAAAAGAAGAATGGCCCATAAATTTTGTGAGTAGATATGCCACACCAGACTATTACTTTTGGTAAATCTCTAAATTCATTAAAAACACGTTACTATAGCCCGGTTCAATGGAAAATTGCTTCATCTGACCTCCTTAGTATTTGGTTGCCGTCTGAAGATATCTAACATTGTCTCGCACAGAAGATTTCTTTTTCCAAAGCACGTTCCAGGAATTTTTTGAAATATCTGTACCTTATAGCCTTTGAATTTTAATATTTTTAGTAAGCGATGTACTTTACTCTTAGAAAATTGCAAAGCACTTGCTATTTTTCGGATAAAAAAAACGATTATTATTGGGATTTAGAACTGCTAGTACTTCACCAAAACTAAATTTTGCTGCCGGTCCGTGACTTTGTATCTTCAAATTTCTGCTCCCAAGACAAAATAGTTTTCCTCGAAAGTGAATTTATATTAAACGTTGTGTCCGAAATCGTCTTCATGTAACACTAACCGACTCTGTCTGAATGTACGTTACTACAACAGCTACTTTTTCTCTTATAGCAAACATTTTTGTTGGAGATTAAAACTTAAAACCACTTACCAGTTTACCTACATAATAAAATTGTCAACTAATTATTATTCATGGCAACTGCAATAATTTAAGTAGCGTTTCGTATAGGATCTAAAAAAACACTACTGCGTTTAAACTCAATTTCCGCTCCTAAATATGAAAATATGTGCAACAATGTATATATTTTTGAAAAGTAGAAGGACCGAGCTTTTCGATGGCGGTAACAGACACAGGATAGTGTCTGAAGTGAGTAATTGTCTTTTGAAAAAAGCCGTTCTTGGTAGACGTTATTTGAATGATATCATTTTGGCAACACTGTCAAAAAATATATATCGACATCCTATTAAAACTACAATCTGATATTTTTTTTAGTATAAGATCACGAATTGTAGTGCTTTTCGATGGAGCAGCCGGTATTTTGAACAGGGTGGCTCGAATTCGAATCTATGTCGTAAGAGATACAGTGTCGATCAAATTAGTGCAAAATTGCGCATTTCGGTGCATAACAATATGCCGCGCCGTTTAGAAAGTTTTTAAACACGAAATATTGAAAAATCGTTTTATTTTTTTCCTGAGCTTATTTAAAAACGGATTTCAAATTGAGGTGCACTTTTGCATTGCCACTTTTTCCGCTGTATCCAATGATTGTATCCAGTTTGGAATTCTACGTTTTGTCTTCAAGGGGTCATTGTCAACTTTCTTTTTTTAAATACAAACTTTAATTTTTTTATCGTTTTTCAGATGATATTGACGTTATTAATATGAATATGTGTTTTATTTTTTTTTATTCATTTTTTGATATTTTATATTTCTTTTGAAAGCACGCATTTTGTATTGGGGCAATTTTAAATAGCTTAAGTTACCTTTGAAATTTTTATATTCTACAAAAATATTTTATTTTGTTTTTCATGTTAAATGCAAAACTGGTGCCTTTATTTTTAATAAAAATAAAAAATAGTAGAATTAAATATTCTTTTCCGTTTCGTTTATTTTTACCTCAAAGCAAAATAAATAACTTAAAAAAATTAAAAAAAAAGAATAAAAATAGAAAAACCCATTTATCTTAATAACGCCATTATCATCTTGAAAAAAAGTTTGTATTTAAAAAGAGAAAGTTGATGATGACACCTTGAAGACGAAACGTCAGATTCCAAATTGGATATCACCATTGGATAGAGCGGAAAAAGTGGTAATGCAAAAGTACAACAATTCAATTTTAAATAAGCTCAGGAAAGAATAAAACGATTTTTCAATATTTCGTTTTTTTTTCGGATATCTTCGGAAATACTCCGAATTTTAAAACTTTCTAAGCGGTATATTGTTAGGCACCAATATGAGCAATTTTACCCTAATTTGGCCGACACTGTATATCTTACGGTGTTCGAGTTGCCCATACATACTCAAATTTGAGCCACCCTGTATTTGGCATTGACAGTCTCATTCGCATTGCGATTCATTAGTCCTATCCCACTTTAATCATTGCGATGTTGTGTATGGGCCGTGTTTGGATCAAAATGATGCACGAAGAATACAAAAGGTGCAAAATTCGTGCCTTCGACTGATATTTGGTATTCGCAGGAGAAACCGTATTTCGCATAAATTAAAGGATATTGGGTGGTTAAACATGTTTAACAGTCGAAAATTGCACTACGCCTGCTTCTGTTATAAGGTTATAAAAACTAAAAAACCAAAATATTTGTTTCAGAAAATTAATTTTAGGTCAGATAGCCACCAGGTAAATCTCCGTAACATGAGCTCTCTTACAGTTCCACGGCACAGGAAGGAGTTGTTCAAAAGGTCTTTTTCCTACAATGTGGCCTCTTGCTTAAATTCATTACGGATAACGACTTTTACACAATCATGTGCCGCCTTTAAAAACCGAATTAGGCATTTGCTGTTCGCCAGTCAGTGATCATAATAATTGAGTAACTAAATCTTTCTCTTTCCTCTTGTTTTTCCTGTCTCTTTTATCTCTATTTTCCTCTTTTCTTGTATTTATTTCTTTAGTTATTTATAATTTGTAAGTGTTAAAATATTAATTTTATAATATTTTCGGTAGCTGTTAATTATACTAGGTATATGTGATAATTTAATTTAATACATAGGTACTAGGCCTAAACAGTGTTCGGGTTAACCGAATGTCTGCAATGACATGGCCTTTTATTTTCCATTGTGTTAAGTTTTTATGTTTTATGTTATTTTGTAAAAAAAATATTGTATATGGAAAATAATAAATTTATATTATTATTATTATTATTATTATTATTATTATTATTACATGCCTTCCAACAGAGAAGGATTCTCAACGATTCGAAATGGATTTCTACTGGAAATCATTACTCTGACAGCATCTTTTTTCAATAATAAAATACAGTCTTTCAAATTCAGATAGCCGTAGCGGATATGTGAGTGAAAGTTATAATTATTAAATTCTTGCCTTGAATTTGGAGTAGCCACCAAAGTAGCCGGAGATGCAGTTCCACTTATTGGACTAGTTTCCTCGTCAAGGGGTGAAGGGCTCAACACGACCGTTGGAGGTGACTGAAGTTGCCCTCCGAACTCAGGACTATCTTCACAAGATGGCTCTCTGGGAGGGGATTGTTCTTCGCGCATCGCATGGCTTCGGCCGAGGACTTTCAGCTTGGATGTCGGCTGAAACGAGATAAAAATTTAGCAACCGTAAAATATAATATAACATTATCACCATATAAAAGGACCCAAAAATTAATCCTAATACGATTACGAACTTTGGTGAGCAACAAACAATCGTCCTCAGTATATCCAGATTTGTTTTAAGTCATGCGCACAATCCAATTATTAGCCTTTTTATTATTTTGAGATGATAGTAAGGTAAAGGCACCAGTGTACGACAACGATCCGCTAATCGGCACTTTCCACTTTGTTGCCAAAAACATTTTAATAAATTTAATGGATTTCTCTATACAATCAACAGTTTCAGTATGACTGGTAACCTGTAAAAGAAGAGGTGTCCACCCCATTTCATCCTGCTTTTCTAAAATAATCTCAAATGCCTCTTTAGCGCTATTACTAAATAGCATAAAGAGGCATTTGAGATTATTCTAGAAAAGTCACAATTTACAAACAGGAAGAACTGAGTTACGGTGCATTGTGCATTTGAAAAGAAAAGAAGATTGGTGTTTTGCTTATAGGGGTGTTTCTATACATGGTCACCAAACAAATAACTTTAATGAAATTACGGTAGGTAAGGCTTTCTAAAGACATAATACTGCGTAGGAACAAAGCATATACCGCTATGTAGTTTATTAAAACACTTGTTTTTGATTTTCACACTTTTGGGCTTCTAAATTTTCAAGGCAATTGTTTCGGTACACAGTACCTTCTTCGGATGATGAGTAATTTAAACTAAATATTATAATGCTAGAAAACTACCTGCTTATAGCCATAAGAGGGTGGCTCCATCTAAGGGTTTAAGAAGGGAGAATAATTGTTTAGGTCAGTTTGATCATTCAATAGTAAATTTGTCTTAAGTTTATTAATTTCTATGGTTTCTAATAAATTGATTTTGAATTGAATGTGTAAAATATCAAAGTCATCGTTAAAAGAATGTTTAGTTTCTATTAAATGATTACTGTAATTGGAATCGGTTTTTATATTTAGGAATGATTTTTTTACTCTAGAATTCGTTTTTTGAAATTTTTACCTGTTTGTCCTATATACATTTTTGGCCAAGAACCACATTTTAATTTATATACTTTTGACTTAAACATTTTGCATGTTTTTGTTTATTTTATTTTGTCTTATTAATGTAACGAAACAAAAACATGCTGGAGACTGATGGGTCTGTAATATTTTGTAATTTAGGCATTACGATCACCTCAGCCTCCTTCCACCTGCCAGGAAAGGGGCCAAGTTTCATCATCACCTTGATGATGTTAGCCGTTGCTGTGATTCCGTTTTTGGGAAGCTTCTTAAGCATCAGGTTGCTGATTTTGACAACAGCTGGTGCTTTTCTGACCTTCAGCCTCTTTATGATGTTTGCAGCCTCACCTGGTGAGGTTGGTACATCACATCTAGGCTGACTGTGTCTTTGCTCGAGGCGCTTAACTCTTTCTTGATCGTCTGCGTGTAGTTCTGCATCCTCGTTAGGATGTTCGTTTAATCTGCCTTGGTTTTGCATGGTTTCAGCGAATAATTCCGCCTTACCCACTTCCCTCTACAGCCTTCTGTCCCCCTTAAACGCGGGATAGGAGTCTTGCCACTGTGGAGCGCCCTCTGCATCTGCCAGGCTGATTGATCGTCGAAGTTCTAAGCTTATGATTCGTCTCTGTTTTTTTATGGTAGTGGCACACACACTAAAGGGAGATCCTATGGCGCTCGACGAGCGGTGTGTGTGACAAGATGTTGATTGGCACGGTTCTTGAATAGTTGTAGGTTGTAATTAGGGGGAAACAGATGTCCTGAGAGTGAGTTCCACAGTGATTCAATGCGCCAGACAAAGGAGTTATTGTAAAGCGATGTTCTAGGTGTTTCCTGTTGTACGACGAACTAGTGCGCTCTTGCCGTCCGTCGGGACTGTCTGACAGGCGTTGCCAGGAGCGGAATGAAGCGGGCCGAAGCCTGGGAACATCTGCCGTGAAAGTATCTGTAAAACAGAGACATCGCGGCCACATGTCTGCGATGTTTCAGACTATTCAGATTCCGGGTCAACTCCGGGTCGCCGACAAGACGCACATCTCTCTTCTGAATGGAATCCAGCAGCTTTAGGGTGTGCTTTCGTACGGCACCCCAGATGTGTGAGCAATATTCTAAGCAAGGTCTTATTTGCGCTTCGTAGAGCAAGAGCAACTGCTGTGGTGTATAGTTTCTTGTTGTGAAAAAGCGCACCAAGCTTCTGGGAGACTGATTTTGCGATGTTAGCAACGTGGCCATGCCAGGACATATTGCTGTTGACCGAGACACCCAGCAGTCCGATTGACGAGGATGAAGGAATGGTCGATCCTGCCATAATGATGTCAGGGCCGCCGTATTGGCCCTCTTGGTAAACGTGGCTGCTTGGGCCTTTGCTGCATTGAACTGGACCAAATTTCTGTCGCCCCAAGTTTGAACTTTCTCCGGGTCTTGATTAATCGTTGTAATCTGCTCCTGTCTGCGGTGATAAGTCTCAGTCGCTGGTCTAAATTGGGAGACAAGGGTACTGTCATCTGCAAAACTGTGCCTTGATTCGTGTCTTTAAGATGTTGCTATGTTGGTTAAGTGTCACTCTGTCGTTTTCTCTGCATTTCTTGCATATGTGCGCCTTAATCTCCTATTTGCTCGAATCATGTTTTTGATCTCATCAGAGAGATCATGTCTTCGGCTGTTGGAGAGGTCTTCTATAGCAGTATTAGTATTAAAAGCCTGGATGATGTTATTCTACACGTTTTCACTTCTAATTCTAGCTGCTGCGCCTTATTTATACCTTATTTGGATGGCCTCTTTGATGTTGTTCTGGTATCTAAGCCAGTTGGTTGTCTTTTTGGTATTCAGGTTGGACCTTCCAAGTCATGGCTTAATATACAGCATTATAGGGTTGTGATCTGATGTCCTTGCTACTATAGTGTCTATATCCGTGTCGTGTTGCAGGTTCTTCAGAAGTGCTATGTCCAATATTTCCGGCCTGCCCCTACCCCTTTGGAGGAATGTGGGCTGGTCCGGTCCCAGTACGACAACATTTCTGTCTTAACAATAGTGCTCTTCGACTATTCCCCCTAGTGCTGTTCCATTGCTGACGTTCGCAGTTTAGGTTCCCAATGATGATCTTGGGGCCAGGGTCTCGAGTTAGTTCTTCTATGTCCTCTTCATGAGGCGGTAGATAAGCCGAAATGATCTTGATGTTTCCACATCTCGTGGAGCCTTTTATGGAGACTGCCTATCCCTTGGGATTGGATATGTCGTATCTATAGATTGTATATTCGGGTAAGTTGAAGTTTATTGATCTACTTCTCTTGGTCTGAATGAATAACTCTATAACTACATGGAATGCATTTGAAACCTTACTGTTGTGATTTTGCTTATGTAAACTAATAATGCATACATAGACAATAATTGTTACTAACAATAATGAATGGTTATAGTGACATTCACCTGAGCGTTTTGACCTGGGTGATTGCATTACATATTACATATCTCCCAAAACAAGGGGGACCGGTTTTACGAACTTTTAGTTAGATATCAGATGTCGGGTATTTGGTCCTAGATTTCTTATTATTGTTTTTTCGTATTTTCAATATACCAGTCATGATACTAATATTCAATACTGTCACGTTTAGTTTTTCCGTGGCGCCACGCCTAGGATAGCGTGCAGCAATATAGCTCAGATCTCGTCGATTCACGTCCATGTAGACTTCTATCTTAAGTTCGGGTAAGGGAAAAAAGGTTAGGTTAGGACCCAAGCGTGCATGTACACTGCCGGGAACTGGTTTTTAGGTGAGACGCACAGTCTACCGAACTGATGGTTCGCTAGCATTTATATATGACAAAATGTGCTGATTGCACGTTTAAGGTTCATAACCGCTCCCGTTGACTGCTCGCGTTGTTTATAATTTGCTTCTAATATTTCGCAAGTTCAAGTTCAAACTTAGGACAGGGTGATATTTATTTAGTAGTTTATGCATTTTAGTATAGTTCACAATACTATACAGATTACCATTACGCTATAGCAAAGTCCTAGCTGAAAATTTCCCTTATAACTGTTTTCATAAAAAGTGCGCTCATACTAAATCCGCAAATGTTTCTAGTGTCGATATATTCGTCAAATTTTGCGAGTGAAATCGCGCAATTTTTTATCGATTTTTCTATATAACTCGAAGCTCAGTTCATCGCTATTGTTACAACTTTATTAGTAGATTGGAATGCGAGATTTCATAACGCGCCAGCTTCCACACAATGCGTGATTTATTTGTATTACCAGACGTTAATTTTTTACGATTTTAGGTTTCAGTTTAATTACTCCATTTCTCATATGATCGATTAAGTCAATCGATCAAAAACAATCATTATTTATGTGATTGTAAAATGTTTCACATTTATGTCTGCTAATGGCACGCTTCTACTCTTGTCTAGAGTTAGTGTTGGAAAAAACCTTTTCTTTTCTAAATTCAATGCTTTCGAATAAAAAAAAAGGTTTTATGCTGAAAAAATGCGTTTACCTTTTTTTTCCTGTAGGGAGAGTAACGACCCACAGAAATATTTCCGAGTCTGATTCTGGCGATAGTAATGATAGTTGCCACGTTTTCATGGAGTTTTGAAATTGGTTTGGATCCAATCCTCTTTCCCGTTTTCATGCAGACAAAAATAAAAATGAAATCGAATTCAAATCGATTTGAAATGACATTCAAATAATTTACATGCATTTTTCTTGGCGAAATATTTCGAGTAAACATAGAACTTCGCCCCAAACATGTTGTGGGTGTTATTGATGGAGTTTCTGAGGTTTCAGCCACTTTTGTTTTATTTTTGCAAAAAATCAGCATCGAACAACCGACACAACTCTAACATAAACAAACAAACTTAAACAAACTTTTTAAATCGAGTTAATGCGCATGGGCTTTAATTTTTCAATTCGATTTCGATTCAGTCCTCGTTTTCAAGCAATACAAGTTAGATAATTTAAATTCAGATACGACCCCAGAAAAAGGTGAATCGACCTTGAGACTGAAAACGATTTGAATCTTTGTTTTCATGAAGGTTTAAATACCAAAACAGTATTCAAAATGTTTAGACTGGGATTCTGATTTAAGCCATACCAGCAGCATCGGACAAGTTTTCGAAGAAGAAAACTGATCATAAATACTGTTTTTACAATATAAGTTTTAATTATTTAAGAGAGGTTTTTTGTGTGGTAAACGTATACATTTTATCATTTTAATCATAACTTACTGCACCTATTTCTCCAAAAAAAAAAAAATCCGATAAAGACGAAAAAACATCATTGCTGTTCTTTCCCAGAAAAAAAATAGACGTTTCTTTGAAAAAACGTTATTTTTTCAGTTGCAACACTATCTAGAGTAACCCAAAATTCGGTGTTTGCGTCAAAATGACTTGTTACTTCTATGATTTCAGTACCAATTTATTGACTAACACACTCTGG
>MU188481.1:0-14749 GCA_016904865.1 Pissodes strobi | reverse complement strand
TTCTCAAAGGTGCATTTTAAAATTTGATATGGCTTTAAAGTTATTTTGAATAGAACTATTAAACATATAGTTCATTTTCCTATCACATATTTCATGGATAACGCATATATCAAGTACACTTTTGCACGTTTACAAGTCAAATTCTTAACTTTTGACAGTACTGAAGGTACTGTGTTGCTCACACTATACATACCACAAATGAAAATATTTAGGTGTTCATGTTAATGACAAGTATTCATATAAGGGCAAGTACGAAATAATCTTGGACCGCAAAATGCTAAAAAGATAATAGTGCGACCTTTTTCTAAAAAACTAAAAACGCTTTTTTGAATAATAATACCTTTTGTACATTTTTGAGATACGCTGTATTTTTGAACTAATTTGTTTACAGAAAAGTCAATTTCCGAAAAGTAAATACATCACATAAATACAATTTAGCTCAAGCTAAAAAATAGAAAGCCATTAAATTCTTGGCATAGAGTTTCTAAATCATTATAGGTATTAAAACACGATTGCAGACTGATTTTTCCAAAAGCTTTATATTCCGTAGCTATATATTGTATTTTTGGTACCTTCCAATATTACGAGTTGACCAATTCCTAGCTAATAAAATAGCAACGCGGTGACAAGTCTGAAAATCAACCTGTTTATATATTTCCAAGGTTCACAAATACAAACACGTGAGCGCCTACGCCAACGCAGTGAAAACGAGGAAAACCTGGACGGGAAAACGCGCGCGGATACGTGATTTTCTGCTACTGATTCCATTCAGATTTTGCGGGTGCATCGTCTGAGTTCACAGTGTTGCCGATTTCGTTTTGCTTACATAATTTTAAAGGTTCAAAATTTAGAAGAAAAAACGTGAACTTCAGTTTTACAATATATCACAAACATTCACCTTAGAATGAAAATTTTACTCACATTTAACGAACCAATCAAAATCCTCAGTTCCCTAGCAACCGTCCTAGGTAACGGGGTGTTTTTCGATAAGACACGGATAATATTTATTAAGCAAACTAATCCAAATTGATGCTATGACATGGCTATTAAATCAATGAGTTACTCTATAAAGTAAGCATATATATGCCTAGCCGGTAAGTACGTACGGGGGACACGAATTGAGCTCAGTTCAATGTCAGTGTTAAGGCGAAAAAGTTGCAAAGAGCAGTTAGGCGATTACTGCCATGAGGCTTACAACCAATTACGGTGAAACATATTGTTAAGGTAGATAAATGTAATGCGCAAGTAAATCAGATAATCTCAAAAGCGTTATCAAGATATTTACTAATTAAGGTAATACCGATAATAAGGAAAGTAAACGATAAGAAACTAAAAGAGAAAGGCACGATATACGATAAGAGACGACCTACAGTGGTTTAACAATAAATTCATTAATCAAAATTAAATACAGCGATAATATATACGATAAAGAAAGTAAACGACCTACAATCCTTTAACAGTAACTTCATTAATCAAAGCGAAACACAAAGACAATATATACGATAAAAAAAGGTATAGATCCTACTTGTATCTAGTGGAGTTGCAGACACTAGCGTTTCCTGCGAATCTACGTCTCCACCATGTGATCGTATTACCTTGACAAAAGGCTAGATGACACCGAGAACTTGCTAGGTCGGCGTCGAAATCCGCCGAAGGGCATCAGCCCCAAAGGAAAAAATTCTATCCCACAGAAGGACCCTAGTTAAATGAAACAATTTTAACCATCTAAAAGAGACACTCGTGTCCAACATGGTTCAAAATAACAAAGATAAGTTTAGATACTCAAAAATTGCCTGCTGGCATCGAATATCCAAACGAGATTGCCAATTCCCCCCCAAAAAATATATACCACATCTGTCACGTGGCGCTCCGAACGGATTCATCTTTCGAGCGACGCGGAACACCGGAAGTAACGAGGCGAAAAGTAAGGTAGCGAGAGCATCGACAACACAAATCGACCAGTAAAAGGAAAAAATCGCACTACTGGATTTTGTAACATTTACAGCGTTACAAATTATATCTTCGGAGTTAAAAAAAAGTGACGAACAATGAAAATACAAATACGATATATAAAGCTAACATACAGAAAAAGAAATGAGAGAAAAAGAAGCAAGAGAACAGGTAGCCACACTTAATTGAAATATTCTAGGTCATAATTCCAGGCCATAAGATAATAGATAGAACAAACACATAACACAAATCTAGATAAACGAACGAAGAAAAAGACAGGCCTATATTTAAATATTGACAGAATGAGGTATAGATAAACATATTACAACTATTAGTTAGAGACTCCTAGTGTAAACAAATCATTAAGATATCACGTATTTAAAAATAATTAAAAATTAATAATCAGAGACGAAAATAATATTATAATTACCGTTTTCTTCAATCATATGGATTGAGACTCTTTTTTCACATCGGCAACACGGACTCATACCTGGCCAAAAGCCAACGATCGAGCCTGTGACGTAACGGCGCCGGGACGTGCCTTGAGAATTTCCAGTCGACGACGTCGAGCGCGACGACAAAAGCGTCGATGCAAATTTTGGCAAAACGAATTACTAATGGCATCTAGCTGAAATAATAAACATTGGTACCGGTGAAACTGATTGATTTCTATATGTAGGTAATTGCATCCAAAAAAAATAGCTTTAGAACTATAATGACAATGCAGTTACCTAAAGATTATCTTTAATTTGCAAGAGTCCATAAAGAAAATCAGAAAGTTAACTAAACACAAAATTTCGAATTAAATAATATAATAAAAAAGTATTTAAGGAACTATAAACTATACTACTCTAACAATTATAATATTTGCTTAATGATCCATTATTGTCAATAATTACTTTTTTATATTCTTATATTTTAATGGATTAATTACGCATTTACTACCCGTCCTTTAATGGGACAAGGGATCCCATTAAACATTTTCAAAAAGATACGAGTTTATAACCAATCAGAATGAATTCTACCTTTGACTTGGCACACGAGAGTGGTCCCTCTACGTTTGTTTTTGTTTTTTTCGTTGTTATTGGTTTTTACGGTGCTGAACACTGTATTCCAATATGTTTTTCAATAATAATTGTATCAAACTAGACTACTAGCCCTGATGATGGCACAAACCTGTGCCGAAACGTTGGCGTTGTAAAAACCAATCAATTATTATTAAAACTGTCCAAAGAAGCTGAATCTTGTTTCATTGAATAATTTTGACGGTTCATAATTACTATTTACTTGGTAGGTAAATTTTGAAAGCTAAAGTATTTATTTTTATTATGACTGACCGTAGAAAAAATAGTGTATGCATCTCATATCTAATGGCTATTAAGACACTCGCATTCATTATGACACTCGCCTAAGGCTCGGGTAATAATTTTCATATTTTAAATGCTCTTTGCATAATATACTATTCTAAGCGACGCGACGCACAGAGGTTATTTTACAAAATTTAAGAATTCAAAAATATGGTTCCCAAATAAGCTCACTTTATGGTTCAATTATACGTTTTACATCACAAATATATAAATATTTACATAAAAATAGAGCTACAAAACAAATGGGAAGACGTTTTTAGGCTGTCAGGTTGTCCATACAATGACCTCTGCATTGTATGGACAACGCGCACATTAAGTGTATTTTGGCCGTTTGTGAATGTATCTGAACAAGCCTCTACAGCCACCCGGATATTCTGGTTTTCAAAATTTTGCATGCGCAGTTTCGACTTGCGCGTCTTCCATGTCTTTACGGTCCAGCGAATTGCTTTCGACTGGTTTGGCAGTGCAGTGGTCAGACACTGTGCTTGTGATACGAGGCCGTGACAGCCCGGGTTCGATTCCCGTCAGTGCCAAGCAATGTTTTTTAATTTTTTAAAGGGTATGTTTGTTTCTTTTTTAAAATTAGGATTAGTTTGGGTTAGTTTGTTTGGTTGCGCCCAGCGAGCCGTTACCCGTACTCTTTTAAATTCTCGTCCTCCATACATCATCATCATGCGAAAGCCCGAGAGCCAAAGCAGAGTTGGTATCTCTAGACAAGAGTGTAAAGAACTGTGTAACATTCCGATTCGATATTTTTAAATTACATTGTATATAGCAAAAAAATTCTGTATTTTGCGGTAAGAATTATTGAAAAGAGGTCAATACTCATAGGTTAATTAATTCTAAATTTATTGATTTGATTTGCTGTCAATAAGCTTAAAATTACCGTATTCCTTAATGTAAATTAACTCTATTCTAAATCTAGATTAACGATATATTTGTATTAGATTTATAACACTTTGTGACTATATTTATTTTAGTTGATAAGCGAAGCACAGATCGCTTAGGTTTGATCTAATCACTAAAATAGGATATTATGGATAGCTTTGCTTAATTTATATTACATTACCGTAGACCGGCCAGCAAACCGGTTTATATTTTTAAGAATTCTGTTAATAAAACCTGCTTTTACGCTTCGTTAGATTCGTATTTTATTTTCGGTTTGAATATTTTATAACTTTTTGGGAACCCCGGTTGCTGAATTCCAATCACCGGCTGATCATTTCTGAGATCTTTTTGGGGCCTCTGTTTTATTTTTTTCCACGCGGCATGCTGCAATGTTCGGTTGGTTCTGTCGATAACATTGTGTAGTAGGAATGGGCTATTTCCTATAATTGCTGCTGTTGATTTCGATTTTTAAAATGTTATCACTTCGTTTGGGTACATTTTCTATTTCTTGAACCATTTAATTTCAGCGCATTAATTGTGGCTCCCGCCGTCATTTTACCCTCATAATACACGAGAACTAAGTCGTTTATTATTCCTTGTATCGAGTCACTCGGCATGTTTCGGCCCATCACTACTTGCTGATCTGACGTAGTTTTTGATCTCGTGAGAGGAGAAAGGCAAATTGACTGAAACGAATAGAGAGTCCTTTTAAGAATACCTTTCGGCGAGAAGAGAAGCTTTTTGCTTGGGTGCAGTCATACAGACTCAATATTTAGTATTGTGATTTAATACTACCCTTTTTTTGGGAATATATTGTGTGAGTTTCTGTTTGTTTTGACACGATCGATTTATCGGGATTTATGTACTGCACTAGAAGCTTCCGAGGTCCTCCTACTAAACCGAGACCGTCGACTCTCTAACAACCCTCACACACTAGCGAGGGTTCGATTACCGGGCTACCAGCTCTAATACCGGGCTGCCAGTTCAATTACCAGGCTACAACTTCTATTGCCGGGCTACCAGTCCGCTTACCGGGCTACACTAGAGCCCATCTAATTTTCGGGCTACAGGTTCTCTGCTCGTTCTACCCTCGGTAGAACCATAGTAGTGCCATAGCAATATCAACAGGTGCCCGGCGCCTCCACCAGAGTTCGACGGATCTAAGTGATATCGTACAGAAGCTTAAGTTTATTTATTCATTTATTTTTCTATCCTACTGATATAATCGCTCTTATACCTTTAACATAAATCAAGCATTGACCGCCAAGGTCTAAGATAGCCCTCATTAATTTTATTTTGCATTTATTCACTTGTTTATCTGACCGATCAATATAATCGCTCTGAATTTTCTCTCTTTTTTATATAAATCAAGCATTGACAGTCGGAATTTAAGAGAACTTCAATAATTTTATTCTTTTCATTCATTTATCGGGTCTATTGATTTAATTATTGTAGTCATTTAACATTACCTATTATTATTGCTACATGTATAATTGGTGCAGCAACCAGCGCACGCATACATATATGTAATTAGCTTGGATAAAATCAAAGTGATCACTTCGGATTGTAGTATTTAGTGCATTTAGTTATAAGGCATACAGTATCGAGTGTTAACAACATAATTGGTCTCCGTATAACTAATAATTGGTATATATTATACCAATTATTAGTTAATTTAATACTCATTTGAAATTCTTTAGTCTTTAACTTGCCATTTTACTGTGGTAGTTGCTGTGTTTAAAAAAGACTTAGTAGCAAATAGATTGTTGGTTAAATTATAGATTGTGTTTTCTTGTTAAGTTACGATTGAGTTCCTTTGATTTAATAAGAGTGTCCAGCCACCCTGCACAGTACCAGCGGAGCTTTTTCATTTTAGTAAAACTGGTGGCGCTCTACGACCTCACTACCAGGAGCCGGGCATTTGTAACACGACTATTCGGTGCTAGGTTTGTTTTTAATTAAAATTCTTTACTTTTAACTTCAATAGGAAAAATGTGTTGCAACTGGTTGATTGATCAATTGACCATGCATGCTTTCTTTAACTTACGTACAAAATAAAAAATTATGATGCATATAAGGTAAAAGAGCACAAAACGTTTTAATTCCAGTTTCAAATTCCTCCCCCCCTTTAACAGTATAAAGTCCGCATGCGGGACTTTCAAAGTCAAAATATTTCGGTGGCTGTAGAGGCTTGTAAAATTTAATAAGTCAATTTTAACACAAAAAGAAGACTCTTTTACCGTTGCACCAAATCTCTAAGTATACAGGGTGTATCAGAAAAATCGATTTGAAGTTAAGAAATTTTTTTATATAAATCTCATTACAGTACTCTGGTTTTAACGCACATATTTTTAAATCCCTGTACGCGCTTCATATACTACAATGAAATTTCTTTCTTTTGTAACGCACCCTTTTTTAACGTACATATTGGCTATAGCGTTTGAGTTTTTAATTCTCGCTACAAAACTACTCCGGCTGTAACGTAAACATGTTTACAAAATTAGATGTTTTGAAGTTAAAAAAGAAAATGGCGACACTATGCCGCGCAGCACATTTCAAAGAGACCTGCTTGACCCGCGGCGCCGCGTATTTGCTGGAAGACCGCAACAGTGCGGCTTAAGTAAAACAAATAAAAAAGGTTATACATTAAAAAAACCTCTAAAATTCAAATCAATTTTTGGGAACATCCTGTATACTTCGATTTGGTGCAATGCAATGGTTAAAAGCCATCTTTTTGTAGGAAAATCAATATAGAAAGGTACTTATTACATTTTCAGAGATACTGACATATTAACATATTGTTACGTTTTTCCCGTGGGTTCTTAACAGAATTACAACTTTGCTATTTACAACTAATATTCTCTTTATTCACTACCACTGTATACAATTTAACACTCTATACTACTCTTATATCTTCACCACTAATATCTATTCAACACTCAATGATTAACTGAACTGAACTAACTATCCGACTTAGGTCTGCTTATATATAATCTCAAATCTATCACGAATATTCGGGAAGTATTCCGAGGCCACTCTATATGATCTCGACGAGGCCATCGAGATAATTCCAGCTATCCCGTAACTTCGCGGCGGGCCGGTCGATGATTCATACAGACAGAGAAGCGAGGGGCACGGCGGGGCGGCTAGTTCTATTTGGTAGCACAAAAACGTTCGGATGGTTGTTAGTCGTGACATTGCCTCCCTCTTAAACCTGATCGTCCCGATCAGATACTGCATGTCCGTGGTATGCTTTCAGTCTGTCGAGGTGAACAATTTTCAGTTTGCTTCTAGGACTACGCTGAATTCTATACACAACGTCATTAATTCTTTTGATGACTGTATAGGGTCCTTCCCATACTGGCGTTATCTTGGGAGATCTTCCTTTCTTCCTTTGCGGATTATATAACCAGACTTTATCGTTCATCTGAAATCCCATAGAATTAGCTTTGAGATCATATCGTGTCTTCATTCGGTCACTGGCTTTCTCCGTGTTTTCTCTGACTAATTCATGGATGTATAGTAACTTTTCCTTAAGGGAGTCCGCGTAGTCTTGAATTTCCATATCCTGGTTGTCTGGTGTTCCGAATAATAGGTCGCAGGGTAAGCGGAGTTCTCTTCCAAATAAAACCATGGCTGGTGTTAGTCCTGTCGTGTCATGGACTGCTGATCGATAGGCCATTAAAAATAGTGGTATGTGTTGGTCCCAATCCTTCTGATGTTCACCTACGACCTTTGACAAATGTTCTTCGATGGTCTTGTTAAACCTTTCAACCATGTCGTCTGATTGTGGATGTAAGGCGGTAGTCCGTGTTTTATGGATGTTGAGTAAATCACAGACTTTCTGGAAAACCTTGGATTCGAAGTTGCGTCCTTGATCTGAGTGCAGCTCTAACGGAACACCAAATCTGCTGAATAGGTTATTCACAAGGACTTCTGCTATGGTAACAGCTTCTTGATTGGGGATTGCAAAGACTTCAGGCCATTTACTGAAGTAGTCAATTGCCACTAAAATGTACTTGTTACCATTATTTGTTTCTGGAAAAGGGCCAGCTACGTCAATGGCGATACGTTCAAACGGTAGGCCCACATTATACTGTTTCATTTTGCCCCTAGATCTTGTTTTGGGTCCTTGGCTTGCGGCACAGGTTGAGCACTGCCGACACCACGATTTCACATCTTGGCAGTAGTTGACCCAGTAAAATCTGTCGCGAATCTTGTCAATCGTTTTGTTCACTCCGAGATGAGCACCAGACTTTCCATTATGAACTTCTTCCAGAACTTCCGATATCTTTCTCCTTGGTACCACTAACTGTGTCTTCACTACTTTTCCATCGGTGCTTTCCCAGGCTCGTTTAAGAAGTCCATTTTCCACCACCAGGGAGTCCCACTGAGCCCACAGAGTTTTAAAAGCAAGTCCTTTAGTTGATATCTCGCTCCAGCTTGGTCTTGGTTGATGTTCTTCTTTGGCTCTTAGCAATAGTGCTATTTCACTATCTTCAAGCTGATCCTTTTTAAGTTGCTCGGTGGTCCACTGCTGATCAACCTCAAATTTCGTTAGCCTAACCGGAGTAATTCCTTCTCGTTGATCTACTCTTTGGCAATGCTTACAATTATCCGCGCATGGTCTTCTGGATAAAGCATCTGCATTATTATGCAATCTCCCTGCTCTGTGCTTAACCTTAAAGTTATATTGTTGTAACTTTTCAAGCCACCTGGCTACCTGTCCTTCAGGTTGTTTCATATCCAAAAGCCATTTAAGTGCTGCATGATCAGTCCTTATCAGAAATTCTTGCCCATATAGATATTGATGGAAATGCTCAACAGACCGTACTATTGCCAAAAGCTCTTTTCGGGTTACACAGTAGTTACGTTCAGGTTTCGAAAGTGTTCGACTGTAGTATTCGATAACCCGTTCTTCTCCTGCTTGTACTTGAGATAAAACTGCTCCGATGCCGGTGTTGCTGGCGTCTGTGTCCAATACAAATTTACCCTTTTGTTCCGGATATCCCAATATTGGACTAGAACATAGAGCCGCTTTTAATTTCCTGAACGCAGAATCACAGTTATGATCCCAGTTATAATTTGCTCGTTCTTCAGTGAGCTTATGTAAAGGTGCAGCTATATTTGCAAATCCTTCGACAAATCTTCTATAATAAGTACATAAACCTAGGAAGCTCCGCAGTTCGTGTTTGTCGCGAGGACGAGGCCAGTCTTTGATTGCTGTTATCTTTCGTTGATCAGTTTGAATTCCCTCTGATGACACGACGTGTCCGAGAAATTCAACTTTTTGTTGGAAGAGAAAACATTTCTTTGGATTCAGTAAGAGCTGAGCATTCTTGATCCTAGTAAAAACTTCATGCAGGTTTTGTAGGTGCTCTTCGAAAGTTTTTCCCATTACCATTATATCATCAAGATAGACCAGGCATGTCTTCCAAGTGAGGCCTCTTAGAACAACTTCCATAAGACGCTCAAAAGTAGCGGGGGCATTGCATAGTCCGAAGGGCATAACTTTAAACTGATATAAACCACTTCCGGTAGAAAAGGCAGTCTTTTCCTTATCTTGTTCGTCGATGCCTACTTGCCAGTAGCCGCTCTTTAAATCGAGTGTTGAGAACCAATGAGAACCTGCTAGTGTCGTCAACGTGTCATCAATCCTGGGAAGTGGATAGCTGTCTTTCTTGGTGACGTCATTGAGCTTTCTATAGTCCACGCAGAATCTGGTAGTCCCATCTTTTTTGATGACTAAGACAACAGGAGACGACCATGGGCTCGATGACTCTTCAATAATTCCATCTTCAAGCATTTTATCCACTAATGTGGTAACCTCTTGCTGCTTCGTCACTGGTAACCTCCGAGGATGCTGCCGTATGGGGTGAGCACTCCCAGTGTCGATTTTATGTTTTATGATGTTCGTTCTTCCAGTATTGCCATTTTTCTTTTCAAAGGCTGTGCTCTGCTCTTTGATAAATTGTGTAGCTCTCTTCAGTTCTTCGGAAGACAGATGTTGCCACGACTTCTGGAAATGTTCTAGGACTTCCTCAGGTGATGTTGAGGGTGTTACTTCTGACTGCGTTTCGCAACTGGTTACCCACTGCACCGGCTCGCAAGTGGCTATTACATCTCCTTTATTGATTTTGATGGAATTGGATGAAATATTTGCTATCCTTATCGGTATTTCGCCGTCGGTTTTGACTAGTGCTTTGCCTACGAGGTGTTTGCAAGGCAAATCGTGGTGTTGGATAAGTCCGATGCAGCCTCCAAAATCCTTCTCCAATTTCCCAAAAATTATCTGCTCGGTATTTCCGCTTATTCTGACAGTACATGCCGCCACTACTTTAGTCGGTGTGCCATCGTCTGTTTTGTTAAGGATGAACTCTTCGGTGCCAAACTTCAAAAGATTAAGCTTGTTGTCAAAAGAGAATCCATGTTGACCGATGAGATCCATCCCCAAAATAAATTCGTCTTCGATGTCGGCGACTAACACTGTGTGGTGTAATTTAATTCGTCCCAGTTGAAGTTCGATATCCATTTCCCCAAGTACTTCAGCTGTCTCACCGGTAACTGTACGTAAAACTACATTCTTTGATGTGGGTAGAACTTCTACTCTATTCACTCTGTTGGACCTTATCAAAGATACCGCCGCACCAGTGTCAACAGTAATTGTTATGGCTCTTCCGTTTATCTTTCCTGTAATTGTTAGACTATCGGCGGCTTTTCCTAGGCTTTTTATGGAGACGATCCTGGGGGCTTTATCTTCTTTAGCCAACACCCGCCCCGCAATGTTGACTAATTGAAGTTTTCCTGATTTGACTTGGGGGCCCTAGCGTCTCTGGATGGAGATCTAGACCGTAGTTGTACTCGGCAGTCTCTTTTGAAATGCCCAGTCCTGCCACATCTATAGCACTGATTTGATGTATTTCGGTTACGTGGCCTATCTTCCATTGGCTCCCGGAATCTCGCCGTGGCCTGAAGAACTTCTGTTAATTTCTTCAAAATTTCACCCATCTCATTTAATTCACAACTGTTTGTCGGCTTTTCTTCCTGAATGGATACGGCCCTGATTTTTGGCTTGGAGATGTTACAGGCCGCCTCGATTTCTAGGGCTCGACCCAAAGCTTCACTGCTGTTATCAAATTTGGCTAGGCGTAGCATTTTCTGAGTTTCTGGATCTCTAATACCATCCACGAAATATTGGGCAGCAAGTTCCTCTTGAAATTCCTCTGTCGCTCCCGGGTAGGCCAATTGAATGAGACGTCTAATGTCTGCCTCAAACTCTTGCAGGTTTTCACCAGGCTTCTGATGTCGGGACTTAACTTGTGCCTGATACAGTTGTCTTCTATGTTGGTCGCCAAATCGTCTCTCCAGGACAGCTACGAGTATGTCATATTTCCCTTGTTGGCTGATGGGAATGGTCTGTAGTAGTTCTAGGGCAGACCCACGAAGCGCTACCACTAGTGATGTAGCCATTTCTTCATTATTCCAACCGTTGGCAACAGCAGCGGCTTCAAATTGCCTTCTGTACATTGTCCAGGAGGTTTGACCGTCATACGCTGGAGGTTTGATGTTTTGTCCTGAGGCGAATGCCCTCTCGGTTGGTACTTGATGTTTTAGTCTGGTAACTTCTGCTTGTAGATTCTTCATTTCTCTCTGTACGTCTCCTACTTCTTTTTGTACATTTCCAACTTTTTTTGTACATTTCCCACTTCTTTTTGTACAGTTCCAAGTTCTTTTTGTATATTGTTTACTTCTTTTTCAAATTTCTCATTTTGCCCGTCCAATATTTTCTGTAGCCGGTCCTGTTCTATTTGCCTTTTATCTTCTTGGTCTTGTAAAATTTTCTGGAGCCGGTCCTGTTCTGCTTGCCTTCTGTCTTCTTGATCTTGTAAAATTTTCTGAAGCCGGTCCTGTTCTATTTGCCTTTTATCTTCTTGGTCTTGTAAAATTTTCTGGAGCCGGTCCTGCTCTGCTTGTCTTTTGTCTTCTTGGTCTTGCAAAATTTTCTGAAGCCGATCGTCCTGTTCTTTTTGCCTTTTGTCTTCCTGGTCTTTTAAAATTTTCTGAAGACGGTCCTGTTCTGCTTGCCTTCTATCTTCCTGGTCTTGTAAAATTTTCTGAAGCCGGTCGTCCTGTTCTTCTTGCCTTTTGTCTTCCTGGTCTTTTAAAATTTTCTGAAGACGGTCCTGTTCTGCTTGCCTTTTATCTTCCTGGTCTTGTAAAATTTTCTGAAGCCGGTCCTGTTCTGCTTTCCTTGTGTCTTCTTGATCTTGAAAAATTTTCTGAAGCCGGTCCTGTTCTATCTGCTTTTTACGTTCTTCCTCTTCCCGATCCGCTCGCCTCTCAGCATTTAAATTATCCATAAAATCGGCCAACATTTTATTTATTTGCTCCATTTCCGCCGTTTGTTGCCTTGTATTGACCATAGAAAGTTATAAAATTTTATCAGAATCCACTAATCAAACGGTCTCGTTGACGTACTTGTACTTCTTTCCTTGAAAAATACTTCGCAAGTCCGGTCCCTTCACAATCCAACTTCTGACACCAAATGTTACGTTTTTCCCGTGGGTTCTTAACAGAATTACAACTTTGCTATTTACAACTAATATTCTCTTTATTCACTACCACTGTATACAATTTAACACTCTATACTACTCTTATATCTTCACCACTAATATCTATTCAACACTCAATGATTAACTGAACTGAACTAACTATCCGACTTAGGTCTGCTTATGTATAATCTCAAATCTATCACGAATATTCGGGAAGTATTCCGAGGCCACTCTATATGATCTCGACGAGGCCATCGAGATAATTCCAGCTATCCCGTAACTTCGCGGCGGGCCGGTCGATGATTCATACAGACAGAGAAGCGAGGGGCACGGCGGGGCGGCTAGTTCTATAGGGTAGCACAAAAACGTTCGGATGGTTGTTAGTCGTGACAATATTAACTAAAAATAATAAAATTAACATTTTAGATATATATTCTTATTAGCCATTAAATTAATATATTTAATTATTAAATATCAAACTAAACCAAAAAACATTAAAAATTTGTTTAAAACTAAATTTAATAACCGCCACTGACTTCATTTTCAAATTCAAAATTATTTGTTATAAAAGTAGGTTGTTTAAGAAGCTTTATTACATCAGCTGTAGCTCTCGATATCTTCGCAAATGTTTATTTCTAGATTCGAGAGCTTGCCCAGAAAACATTCCCATAAGCAATGGGCTATGTGAAGAGAGGCAGGCATACACTGTAAAAAGTGACTGTAAGTTTCAGTAAAATTACCATTATAACTATGCAATTTTTACTTCCTATTTGGTGTAAAATATGAAATAACTAGTTTTTTCAAGTAAATTTACAGCTGGTGTGTAATATGTTTTAACAATACATTATTTTAGGTTTAATTACACAAATATACACTATCTTCCACACCTTTGTGCAATTGAATGTAATATTATTTAAAGTCAAGTAAAATTATGTAAAAGAATGTAAACGTATTGATAAAAAGTAAAATATATTATTTTTACATGGTACGCTATGGAAAGATTGCCTTAGTGGTATTTTGCGCGCGCAGTCCATCTTCCCCTGAGCATCGATCATCGGATCGGGTAACGGGTGAACGTGATGCGTGATGACCTTTATACGGCATTCTGTGGCCAAAAAGCGGAGAAATTTTGTGATTTTTTGTATTGTATGTGTAGTTCCACTTGCTTGTGACTTGCCATTTTTATCGAGAGGTACTTTTTCGTTTATGTTGAAAGTACTTTGCCAGACTGTACAAAATATAAACCTATTTTACTGTAAGTGTCGCCATTATACTGTGGGTCGGTGATGCTTGTAAACCTTTTCCACTGTAGGATTGTCAATGAGGTAGCCGTACTTTTATGCCAAACGAGGAGGAGCCCTTTGCTTTGCTCTAAAGTTATGACATATTATAGCCTCTGTAATCTATTTTTTTATATTTTAAGTATTAGAGTTTTCAGTTTTTCCACAGCAGTTTTTATTAAAGACTTAATATATTCACAATTTGTTTTTCTATCCTTACCGTTACTTTTACGTTTAATATGTTTGTCGTGCAAAAGAGAACTATGTTGTTATAAGGTTAGGATGGTAGTAGGTATAGTGTTATTTATATATTATTTTACAGTGTGTCTGTATCGGAAACCCACTTTTCACATAAAAACGAAATGTACAGTTTAAAATGTTGTGCTGCGTATAAGTCATGGTGTTGCATATTAATATGAACGATTCTGAATGATTCCATTTCGACACGCAAAGGAGGAAAATATGCTCTTTTCGACACTACCTTTGTTGACTGGTTGCTGTGATATTAACAATATTATTTAATGTCAAGGCCAACTACCAAAAATTGCGACACCGCTTTGAATGGGATTCACACATTTATCAAGATGTAGATTTACATTGATTTACATAAAAAGCAAATGTACAATAATGTAATAAAAAGTAAGTTTAAATATATCAAAACGTAGATTTACATAAAATTACATATAAGGCAATGTAATAAGAAGTAAGTTTA